>JAAGKR010002882.1:6197-18053 GCA_011419295.1 Clarias macrocephalus
TTAAAAAGGCTGGAATTAAAGAGACTAAAATCCATCATGCACGTCAGATCTGCATAATGAGTAAAAAAAAGTCGATATTGCAGTTGCACTGTGATTGTGGTTATTTGCAATCAACAATCGCAATATTCTTAAATTAATTGGTCGCTGCATGCAGTATGGTTACTGAGCGTCCTATTTTCAGCATAGTTTTTAACCCACATCATTTACGTCACTGGATCACATGAAACTGTGATTCATCAAACTAGCCAGTGAATCACTCATCTAATCACTCATGGACTCGACTGGATGCTCACCAACTATAATAAAATGTATATTATTATTGCAAGAAGATAGTAATGTACTGATAAGGAACAACGGTAACATTGAGGCCGTGCTTGTGTTCGCTTCCTGTACCGGGCAGTCTGGCACCATTCATTTCGTTTTATGAGAGCTGCTGACACAACATTCCAGGGGCCAGATGTGTTATCAGTGCTTGAGCAAACACACCTGTAATTAGCAGGCTATTTCAGTTCCTGCCCTGCTTACTGCCTTATTCAATAGTCAGTTCAGCCAAGGATTGTGGGAATGACTGAAAGTAAACGAGTCAAACTGAAACCGATCTAGCGTCGAGCAACCCAGCGAGTAAGCTTAAGCTCTCGTGACGTGTAATGCTGTGCCGAATTCTTCTCGTTCCCCTCGTGACAACGACAACCTCTGTGAAATATATTTCTGCCACGCTTCTAATCTAGTTATCCTCCTGGTCTATTGTCTTTGTTTCATTTCCATATTTCACACACCCTGTCAGCCCTGCAGTGCCAGGTGCGGGCTGCTGCGTCATCATACATCACCTCTGTACACGCTTGCTTGAGGCGGAGAGCTCTTTTGACTATAAAAGCATGTGAGATGCCATGATATCCTTGTCTGATCACATGTTAGGCACAAAATGTCAAGTGGATCCAATCAACAGTACCAGCGAATACTGTAGGTCTTGAAACTGGTGCAATAAAACCCAGAATGCTCTTAAATGCAACCTTGGAGACACTCGTGGCTATAAAATCATGCCAGATCTTCGCCAGATAACACATATATGTAATTCCTTCATTACAGCGAAGGGAAAGAATCATCGTCAC
This sequence comes from Clarias macrocephalus, assembly GCA_011419295.1. Taxonomy (NCBI): domain Eukaryota; kingdom Metazoa; phylum Chordata; class Actinopteri; order Siluriformes; family Clariidae; genus Clarias; species Clarias macrocephalus. The sequence goes on from JAAGKR010002882.1 coordinate 7,307, forward strand.
AAGACGATAACATACACAATAAAACACAAACTCATGCTCAAACACAATCAAAACCCTCGTGATCCCCCTTTCTGCTGCACTTGCCAAACTACAGCGTTGTGTGTCTCATGAGGCAGACGAGGGCACATGACGGCAGGAATTCCATGCTGCCTTAACCCTGATGTAATCCCTAATACCGGCCTTCAGGAAGTAGGGGAAAGGCACGCGACTGCCAGCTGGCACTCCCCAGGCTCGCCATCGGCGTGTGTGTGCCTGCACGCCTCTGACTCCCCTCTGATTTACATCTTTACTCTCAAAAATATGTCGATAGAAACTATATGACCTTCTTAATATGCTGAGTCATCGTCTATATTTCTCTCCAATTTAGTCAAAGAGTGAAAGTCATGCTATAGGAGGCTAATCTTGTGTCTGGTGGCTGAAAACGAAACGCTCAGGAATAGAAAAAAAATCCATCATTTTCCCCCTCTTGTTTGTTGTGAAAATACTACTTCCTTTTTTTAGTTTACTTCCTGTTTACTCAAAGGATGAACATTAGCCATCCAGGGGTCACATGTGGTCATGAATAGAAGATTTACAGTAAATCATGAAATACGGAATCCTGATATAAAGATGGAGAAATGAATAGAGAGACAGACTCAGGGAACACACAGAGGCACGAAGAAAAATGAGTAAACGAGCTCACCACTGTGCCTGCTTTGGTTTCTCAGTCACTGCAAGGACATCTGGTGAAGCTGCTGTCATAGGAAGAGTATAGGAGCGATAGTTAGGAGTCTCACTCTTTCTTTCTTTCTTTCTCTCTGTCACTCTCACACATATTGTATTGTACTATCAGTTTGTCCATTCTACCGACAGCGTACAGAGACATTCCACAAGCTTAATCATCTTAAAGGGAACGTCACCTGCAGCATGTATTGCATTTGCCCTTTGCTCATTCCAAGTGCTGACCGTTTGAATATTATATACGTCATTTAAGGTTATACGATAATCAGTGTCGCGCTTAGAAGACATTTTTCTTTTTACACTGTAAGATATCTGGTATCTGAGCTGCCCCAGAACTCACAGAGCTTAAATTGATCATTTAATCTGTCACTTAGATTTAGAGATCTGACAGAAAGTGAGATCAGGAAAGAAAAAAGTGTCAATCTAAATAGAAACGCCTGAAAAGTGAAATAAAAATCACATCCCGCAGGTTTCAGCGAAAAATGTCAATCTTGAAAAATGAACACGGCTGAAAATCTCTTGTGGGAAATCCGACATTAGGCTGCGCACCCTCGTGCCTGAATTGACTGACAAGGGAGAAACTCGCGACCGGTCCCCTCCAGAAAACAGGGAGACAGTAAGGAACAATCTGGGAAGACAAAGTGCAAACATTGCATTCCTAAACAGTATCGGTTACCTCAAGAGACTGGTGATCAATGCAAGCTCTATTTGTAGAACTGGAGAGCATTAATAATTTAATACCTCACCTTTCAGCCAGAAAAATACACTGCTAACATCACCGCACTGCAACCGAGGACGGAAAACTGATAGAAGCATATATACTAAAATAATATAGCTTCATGCTATACGGTTCGTAGCGTTTTAGGCACCGGCGTCACAGAAAACTGATATATGTACATGAACCTTCTAAAAGAATTCAGCATGTTTATAGGGTCCCGTGAGCAACCTGGTTAATCTCATGTGATTCAACTGATTTTCTGGTCAAAATAATAAGTATTAAATCTCAACATTTACAGAAGTAGTGTACAATACTAAAAATATATATTTTCATTCATTTTTTAAATTTAATGTTTAAATTGTAATATTTTACTTGACATCTTTTATATACTGCACACACACACACACATATATATATATATATACACAGTATATATATTTCATTTTTATATGAAATATATATACTGTGACCTTAAATACAACATTCTATTTGACATTTTAAATATTAAAAGAACCCACCAAAATATTATTTAAAAACATTACTTCAAAAACATATTGCTCCGTATCAAAATTATCACAGTTCCTCTACATAAATAGATCAAGGACAAGACTGACTTATTATTATTATTGTTTTTTTTTTTTGCGGCCACAATATTAATGCACATAAATATTTTAGATTACACTAATACTTCTTGTAAAAATCTAAATATGATTTTTAATATGAAGGTTTAAATAGTATTTTTTAATTCTATAACCATTACTCGAATTTCAATTTCATTTGAAAAAAAAAAAAGGATGGCATAACAGTTATAATAAATATAATTTTAATAAATAAAATCAGTCCGTTAATCTCTGGGACACATTCTGCAACATTTCAAATTTCTTTTACTGTTTTGAAAAGTCCTCACTCAGTCAAAATCCATTAAAGAGAACATCTTTTAGAAAATTCAACTTTTATACAAAATATACATTCAAATATCAAGATCATTTTTGGTTCATTTCTTAAAATATCTGCTAACTTACCTTACTGTCTCTTTGGGTTGTAGGAACAGATTAACCGTCCCTCTCTGCATCAAGGAACAGAATGAATTATGGTAAAGTTGGGGTTTTCCAGTGAAGGGACAACCACCGACATAGTTGCTGTTGAATAAAAAACACAAACCACATTCTGTGAGCACACACACACACACACACACACACACACACACATGATCACAGAGACTAATTCCTTTGCCTTGCTAAACACAAAATGATAAAAAAAAAAGCTTTAGATTAACTTTTCCACTAAGCAAAGTAATTTCCTCTTGTTTCCTCAAATCGGTGCTATTTGTTCAGGGAAGGGGGCCGAGGCTGGTGGCGGTGGGTGTAAACAGGCTCCTCAGTGAACATGGCGACCATGGCCAGAAATATAAGCCTTAAGTAAAGTGCTGACTTCAGCATTAACACCTCAGACTTGCTAAAAAACAATGACAGCTTTTGTGATTAGAATCATGATTAAAAACAATACATATCGCTATATCATGGGAGATTAAATGCATAACCAGAATTATTTTATTTCTCCCTTATGCATTGAATTACAGTGATAAATGGCTCGACATAAAGTTTAATTAACACGTGTTTTATAGAATTAAGCCTTATAGCATTTAACAAACGTAAACGAGCTTTTATAGTGTTAACCCATCCTATTACATTACAGAACACCTACAATATTGACTTGACTCCTACAGAGAACTTAAATTAGATATTACAGTGTTCATGTTGACTTACTACAGTGTAGATCTCACACCCACAGTGTTGAATGAATTCTTTCTAATTTAAACAAACTACATCATGGTGTTAGATTACTTTCTACAGGTTTGCCACTTTTACAGTGTTGAAGAAAAAAAAATATCTACTTTGTTGAACTGACACGTAAAGCTGGGCACAGTTGAACATATTGGGCATTAATTCCACACTGTAGGGATATATATATATATATATATATATATATATATATATATATATATATATATATATTTTTTTTTTTTTTTAAAGCAGCTGAAAAGAAATGGGTGGTCTATAGTACTACCTGTGAAATTATACACACACCCCAAAAGTCTCTTACCTAGTCCAGGGGCTTGAAGCTGTAAGTCCAGGACACTCAGAGACACTGGTAGAAACAAGACTTGTGTAAATCTCTTCGCCCTGATCAGGGTCAGTGTGCAGAGGGAACAAAACAAACACAAACATATACACATATACAGACAGACAGACAGACAGACAGACACACACGCACACAGCTGCTGTGTTGACCACAAACCCGAGCTTGCCTTCAGACAAGCCGGTACAAGTCAAGGCATGTTCCTGTAGAACAGAGAGCGCCCCCTAGAAAGAAAGAGGAAGGGGTGAGAGAAAAAGAGAAAGGGAAAGGAGGGGGTGAGAGAGAAATGAACAAGGGGGAGAACAAGAGGAGAGACATGAGACATGGGGAGAGGAGGGGAAACAGGTGGGACAGAGTGAGGTAAGACAGTTTGGTGCATCAGAATCAGAGGTAACAGGATAACTGAAATATGCTCAGACTATACTATAGTAAAAGTGTGATATAAAGGTATAATATTTTGACATATGTTTATGCACCACTGTAAGTCAAGAAAACTTACAATACTTACTTACATATGTGCTCTACATCTAACTAAACATCTAACTAACTAACATCTGGTCCAATAAGTAATTTTAAAACAGTGTGCTTAAAATAAACCTAGGGTTAAAATGCGAAATTTAAAACAATCAATAATTAAAAATAACAAAATGAACAACAACAACCTATAATAATTAAGCAATATAATATTTAAATAAATAAATAAATAATAATACTTGACACTTCCATTACCATATGGGCACAGACCTGTAATGGCAGTGGCATTGATATGATTCATATAAATCATATGTTTATGATGTCACTTAAACATATGATTTATATGAATCATATCAATGGTTATGATGAATAATTGTGACATCTGTTTGTTTCTAAATTAGAGAAGGTCAAACCTATGAATAATAATAATAATAACAATATCCAACCATATAATGAAATAGTCTAATGGAATGGAATAGTTTAATTAGAATTCTATAGCATATTTAAATCATTCCTACTGTAGCATTTAATGTTGCTCATTTTGATTCAATATTAGAGTGAATTGTACGATCTTAAAAAGCTAACATGCATTCATTGCGCCCCCTGTTGGTCAAGCTTTATAAATGTACAGTACTGTACATTCAACCTGACTACAGTCTTCTTGACCAGTTTTGTTAAGTGTGGGTTATTCAAAACCAGCAATCCATGAAAGTTATATGGCCTACACACTTTTAGCTTTGTCGGGAAAAAATTAAACTACAATCCTAAATTTTAGCATTATATCCTGGGAAATAATTCAAACATATGTGGATATTAAACGCTTTAAAATTAAATGTACAATACAACCTTGTGCTTATTTGTGGTGCTTACTGCTCGGCAGCAGTGCCTTAGCTTTCCAACTGATGTATTCAGTATTGATTATAGGAATTAGCTCTTTTTGTGGTTTAAGCCTAATTAAGTGTAAACCAATTGGGCGTCTCTGCAGGAGGCGGGTGTAATGGATGCTTACAGTACACAGGTTTACCAGCGCAGCATCCTGAAGTTACAGCGTAGCTCAGCAGTCTCTCCGTCTTCCTCTCTCTGCAGTCTGGGCTACTGTACAGCGCTGGACGGTGACTTCACTCCACTCTACTGTGTCCAAGCACTTTCATAATGATGACCTTATCAATAAACAGAACAAAGTCACAAAAGCCAGCATTTTCCATTTCCGCTACGGCGCAGTCATCTGCACCTTGACATTTTCTTCCTATGCTGTGGTTTCGCTCCACTCTGATCGAGTTTCTCTATTATATATATTTTTTACTTTCCTATCTGCAAAAATCATGTTTTTCAGTGTTTTTATTTTTAGCATTTTGTTTTACCTTAAGCTATAACCCGCTATAACGTATTGAGCTTTCGTGGACTGGAGCATGGGCCTGTTAAGAGTGAGGGCGCACATCTGTGTGAGTGTGTCCCACTGCAGAGAGCCCCCTTGCACATGTGGCTGAGTGAGCCAGAAGCTGCAGTGGCCATTAAGACAGTGATAGGCGAGTGGCCTACTGCATTGGAGTCCCATTTCTCTTGAGTCATCAGAATCCATAGAGCACGTTCGCTATATGAGGTCGAAACACTTCACTGCTTCGCTCCATCTGAATTGCATATAGGGAACAGCCTCAGTGAAGTGTGCGTTAAATCTGGCACCGTTTTATAATGAAAATACATTTATTGGTGTTAAATGAAGTGGGGCTTTCATTGTTATACAAAAAAAAGACTGAAATGGAAAAGAAAAATACAGAAATGACACGTGCGGTGAAAGGGATGAAGTGTCTTCGCCAGGATAGCAGTAGGTATTCTTAGTGGAGCAAGTTCAAAGCTTGCTGCATTGATTACATCATCGGGAGGACTAGAGCACTGGTACGGGACAATGCACCATTGGCGGAAAGTGTATGTGTGAAGTGGGGGGTGGGTAGGAGCGCTGGTGGTCAGGCTAATCTGTCTGTTTCTTCAGAGTCTCCTGTATGCACAGAGAGCACATTGACGCTCATAGCTGCCAAACTCGGCAGCAGAGTCATTCCTCTCTCTCGCTCTCGCACTCTCTCACTCATTCCGTCCATGTGACTGCATTGCTGCTTCAGGCTAACTCAACACTGCAGGAGCTGTGCTGCAGGACACTGCAGGAGAGTCTCTCCCTCTCTCTCTCTCTCTCTCTGTGTATCTGCTCACAAGGGAAGGAGATCAGGAAAAGTGCTGCATGCTTTTCTGAGTTTTATTCAAATGTCCACCCCCCCCTCCAATATACACACACAAAACATGCTCACTGTGCACTATACTGGGCAGATGGTCTCTGGGGAGCGAGAGAAAGGTAAAGAAAGAAAGAGAGAAGGAGATGGAAAGGGAGAAAGATGGGACGGAATAGTAGTGGTGATGGTGGTAGTGGATGGGGGGGGGGGGGGTGCAGAGAGTGTCAGGTGAGTGCGGCAATTTGCAGTTACAGCAATACCCTCAGTCCCCCCCCCCCCTTTATACCCCCCCTCCCCCCAATCCTTTCCCATCCCACCACCATTCAGCAAGGAGCTGCAGAAAACTGCAGTTTCTGCTAATGATGTCAAGCTGTGAAATCTGACAATGATGTATCACTTCTTACTCCATTCTGTATAAAAGTATTATATATATATATATATATATATAAAAAAAACTAAAATCTCTTGCAAGGCCCTGGATAACTGAATGTTTAACAATGCCTGAGGCTCACTAAGCTACTTTATCAGTCAGAGTACACAGTACTTTAGCGCAGGGAAACAAATTGAATGAAGTCGGAGAAAGAGCTTTTACTATAGGCTAATGTTTATTTTAAAAAGCCTGGATACCAAGGGCAAGCTTGGACACGCATACTTTATAAAAGAAAAAAAAAATCTAATCATGCACCACTACAAGAGTTATGAGTCTATACGTAGATAACCTAGCATTGTCATCTCCCTGCACATTTCTCTCGACCTGTGTGCACTTCTTTGCGCGAGTAGTGGCCGAATGGTTTCTAAAGCCTGTGTGTTTAAATACGGAATAAATTGAATAATAATAATAATTAATAATAATAATAATCACATGATAAACACCTAATCCAATTGTCTAAACACAAATATCAGAGAATTAGCAGCTTGTTTCCCTTTACAAAGCCAACACACTTATGCACACTCTCTTGTCTCTTGTGCACCTGGTCAGTCGTAGACCCTCTTGTCAAAATCTTCTGTCTCAGCTGTAGGTTTTCAGTGGATGTGACACTGCTAGATGACATGCACCGAGCGCTCAGTTCCGCAGTGGGAACCTTCTGTCCCAGCTAGGCCGGCCTCGAAAACTTGTCTCCACTTTCACTTCTGCTGCAAACTGCTTAACTCCTTCCCTCCTGGCGCGCACACACTAATCATTTCGACAGGAAGAGGCAGTGTGCAAGACGCACCGAGGAACTAATGCTTTACATTACCCAAGCCTAGAGCTGCATCTTGCATGACTGCTGACTAAGATGGACTGATAGCTTGTATTTGTGCCGGCACGCATAGACCCTGCACCCACACGGCGCCTAATTCCCTCCTACGTACGGCCTCTTCGCCTGTCAGGCAGACTTGCTTAGCTATTTAAAAATCATGCCATGTGTTAGCTCACACACGGGAATCGCTCGCAGAGCCGGCTGGTGCAAAGCGGTCAGCCACTCTTTGGCAGTACAGGAGCCTGGATGCAGAAGAGTGCTCATCATGTAGCGTGATACATCCTTTCCCCGGCATCCCGAAGAGCCTGGGCTGGGTGCGATTTATTATCCTTCCTTCCTAGGATCATTCTCAAACACCTGATCTTACACCTTAAGGTGAAAAGTTGTTCATGCACCCTTAGCCATTGAGAGAAAAGCAAAGTTCTGTGTACTCACTCAGCTCTGTGTTCACTTCCCAGGACGTGGAGCATCTGCTGTGTTTTTTTTATTTTTTATTGCTCGACTTCAGCAGCAAAGTTGACTGCAGCATCGTCTGCCGAACGGAATGACATTGTTTGCACTCGCTGCCTCTCTTTCTCTCCGCCTCGTTCTGCTGTCTCCCTCTATCTCTCCCTCCCTCTCCCTCTCCCTCTCCCTATTCCTCAGTGCGTGCTCGCTGGCTCTTCAAACTGCACAGCTCAGCAGTGTTCCCCTACTGCCGCAGCAGCTCCTGCATGAGCGAGTGTGCCGTGACTTTTAAAGGGGAACGCAACCTGGAGGGTCAGCGTGCACCTCAGCTCCCTCCCACTGCCACCACCGTTACCCTCCACCCCCTCGGCTGCATCAGCTGGACAAGACGCTCCTCAAAAAAAAAAAAAAAAAAAAAAAACCCAAGGAGGGGGCACCAAATCCAAAATCCCTGCTCTCCATAAGCGCTCTGGATAAAGGGGTGACCCTTTTCGAGAGAGAAGTGTGGAGGGTGCATCCGTCATTGCAGCTGACACTGGCCTAAAATCCACATAATGCGTCTACGCTTAAAGCGGTTTAGCAGTCAGGGATTGATTATAAAACTACATTCAAAACCACATTCTTTATCCTATCTCTTCCTTTTCCTGCTGTACTACTGGCAAAGCACGAGAGCAATAGGAGAGAAAGAACGTGTCGACATCTGAAACTTCATTTTACCAGCATCTTAAGAAACTGGATCCAGGTACGTCCAAGGTGTATCAGGAACCAGCAGGTCAATGGTCTACGAGTGAAAGAGATCCGTTACCAGGGGCATGCAACATAATATCGGACACAGGAAGATCAGAAAGCATTTTGACAATCAAGATGATTGTAGTGTGGTCTCGTCTTCCATCCTAAAAGCTGCTTGGCACACAACTGAAATTCTGACCAAAAAAAAAAAAAAAAAAAAGAATAAAAAATTGACTCATATTGTGTGTTAGAATGCAATTAAAGGTTTGGTCTTCTCTAGGGATGGGAAATCAATCTCAACTTCACTGGCTCCACACCAGTAGTGCTGCATCTGCTGCATTCCTGCAGCACAACTCTTGCTGTTGGCGTTTCTCTACATCACACTCTTAAACTGTGCCTAGACAGAGGAAGGAGGTTTTAAGGGACTTTAAGAAATCAGATATGTCCCTGGTTGTCTGGTGTCCTGCAAGTAAAAGCAACAGAATGATTCATGTTTGCTGATGTCTGCTTCCTTTCTGTTTCCAATCTGCTTCTGAAAATAGTATCATAACACTCAGATTTTTTTTTGTGTGTGTGACCGTTTTGCATAACTGCATTAATGCATAAATGCAAAAACATGATGTAGTGTTTTTTTTATTTATTTAAATATATATAGCGTAGAATAAAAAGGACAAAAAAAAAAGGCTGACCACATATACTGATCTAATTCCATTGATCCTACTCTTGCATGGCCACTGTAGAACGCGCACTCCTTCATGCACCTGGTCAGGCCTTCCAGCAAAACCGCTGCAGCAAAACCGGTGACAGAGCTTCACCCTTGCATCTTCTGCCTAAGAAGCATACTTGGGTAATGGCATCTCCATTGATAAATAAAACAGAAGCGAAGGCCCTTTTACACGGCCGCTCACGTTACCTCGCCTCACCTGACACTCTGAGTCAGCTGTTACAGTGTCCGCTCTAGTCCTGCTGCATATACACATGCATTGACTCTAGGACAGATCCATGCAGGTGTACTCTAGCTGTGTGTGTGTTTTTTTTTAATTTATTGCCATCTCTATGTATTTTATGTCTAACAGCGATCAAATCCGTGTACACGGTACCAAGAAGAATTAACAGCATTACTGCAGCAGTGTGTGCTGCATGAGGCTCCTGTATACGCTGCATTTCCTATTGCAGGGGTGATTTATATAAATTAATAATGAGATGAACCGGAGTCAGCATGCAGGCATGTTCGCTGCATGTGCAGCTTTTGATGCAGTTTGTTTCTCCGACATTGATTTCCTACCCTTCCCAGCAGCTCTCTGGCCATCACTCAGCTTAGCGGTTTAACCGAACCTAAAGTGTTTGCTCAGTCTGTCCCCACTTGGGCCTGACAGAGACAGCTGTCCATACAAAGAATATGGCATCAGCACGATCCGCTCTGCCTCTCACAACCAGCTGAGATCGTTACAGAACTGCCACAGGTCTGCCGTTAGTCAGTTGGTCAGACTAGCTCAGTTCATTCACGAAGCCAGTGCCTTTTCGATGACCTCATTTTTTGGAAGCAGGGCAAATCGTTCTCTGGGCCAAGACTGGAGCAGAACACATACGCGCACACACACACACACACACACACACACACACACACAGAGCTAATTAATACTACGCTACACCTAAATCTAACCCTAACTGACTTTGCAAAAACAACTCAAATGTGTGTAATCATGATCTTTTAGCTTTTGGGACAGTTTTCTACAGATTTCCCCTATTTTTGTCTTACACACACACACACACTTATATGCAACTGTAATGTTACAAATCAGCAGAATATATATATATATATATATATATAATCCCACCCCTCACAAGGTCACTCACAAAACTGTGAAATGTTTCCCTCCTAATGAGGACATTTAGGTTAATGTGTTTGTGCTAGATCCTTTATCAGCAGGACTTTTCCTTCCAGGAAAAAAATAACAACAAATAATAAAAAAATAAAAATAAATAATAATCCTCATACATGTATTCCCATGTCTGTTAGGCAGGAGACTTGGGGGGGGGGGGGGGGGGGGGGGGGGGGG
>JAAGKR010002882.1:18073-60108 GCA_011419295.1 Clarias macrocephalus
CATACATGTATTCCCAGGTCTGTTAGGCAGGAGAATTACCCCCCCCCCCCCCCCCAAAAAAATGCAAAAGCCCTTTAACCACAGCCTGCATTCTGTCGTCTGCGTTTATGAGTTACAGAGACGATGGACGCGACACGGATTTGCATGTTTGGATGAAGTTGACTTGCTGCTGTGTTGTGTGTGCGCTGCAGCATTAGGCAGATTGGAGCAAATGCTGCATGATGGATCGGCTGCCTCTGGAGCGGCCATATGTACATGTGAGGCACGTGGCAATGTGGCTTCGTAAAAGGAAATTAGTTTTGACACCATGATCCCAGGGACCTCATTCCAGTGATCTGTGTGAGAGCCAAGGCCCCAAAATAACTTCCTTAACTAATTCCAATTTTCAAAAATAAACTTTGCATGCTTTGCGTTTCACTTGTGTTTTTAGATATTTCAGTGGCAACTCCTAAAAAAAAGAAAAAGAAAAAAAAGGCACTTAATGAAACGAGCATGCATGGGTCATTTAACTCCTCAATTAAATATTAAGCGGTTCGTTGAAGTCGAGAGTGGTCGGTATTCACGTGCACACGGAATTACATGTGCTATTAACACAACAAGAGAGAAGCAGGGATTTCTCACGTGTTATTATAGTGTTTACATGCACAAAACCAGCATCCTGTTGTAACACATATCATAGATCTTGTTAAAAAAAAAAAAAATTCTTATAGTACGAATGATTTCTCTCTTTTCTCTCACTGCTGCATTCATTCTAATAGTGTTTAACCACAGGGAATGTACTGTAAACTGCCATAGGAAGAGAAAATCCAATACAACATTTCTATGACCTTTCTCTGACCACCGTCGAAAAAGAAAAGCTCCAAGAAATACACACAAGCTTGTACGATTGAACATTTTATTGCCGTTGCACTTACAATTATGTTATCAAATGGACCAGAACCTCGCTAATGAGAAAAGGTTCATCTCGGTTTATGAGATAATGCTAACATTTGGCGTAGAATCTCCTTCTGCAGAACACCATCATACCAGATTTTCAGCTTTAAGGAATCACAGGACAGATCTGCTGCTTTGCAGAACACATCAACAGAGAACATTTTGCAGTAGCACATTTAAAGAGACAGTACACCGTTGCCTGGTGTGACCTGGGGGGAGAGCGATTTGCATAAATGTGTCATACAAATGGGTGCTATGCTAATTTGTGTGTTTAATGAACCTCTCAATCCTCTAATGTATATACAAACCAGTCCTGTGCAGATAGACAGTTTTAAGCCCTTTTTTTTTATTACTTTGTAAAATGTTACTAGATGATATTCCAATAACCAATTGTTAATTACTTGTTTCAAATATTTCACTTTTATGCTAATTTTAAAATGTGTTAATGTTTGGTTACCTATATGAGAAATCTAAGAGTTCAGAGGGAAGGACATAAAGAATAAAGAATCTGTGCCAGCTTTGTGTTTGTAGGATTATAAGCAATAACTTACTGTTACCTCGGGAAACACTCTCTAAGCTTACTTTGTAATCGTTAAAGCTGCCATATTTAACCATTTTTAACAAGTTAGCATAGGTCATAGAGGTTCCCCAAAGTGTGTCTGTGAATATTCCATCTGAAACACACCTCACATAATGTTTTTAATTAATGAATACATTTTTGTACCCCTGTTTCACTGCTTACTAGATAAGTGCCAGGTCAGCATCTACATAAAAACGAGCTACTGCGGAAACCACGCCCCATTACCGCTGAGCCGGGCGTTGCCACTGCCAAACCACACCCCGCCATGCTCGTTTGCCGAAGTGGATGTAACGTATGCGTTCGAGTTCCCCGCCTCTTCTTTTGTTACCATGGTAACAACACTAAAATACCCTTTTTAGCTCTTTAAATAAACGGCCCATAAAATGTATGTATATTTCAGTCACGCTTTAACTTAAATATCACTGAACAGGAGAGTCTGTCCCCAGCAAATACCTACACAAAAGAAGCTACAGTAGATTTGTGGTTTGCGGAAAAAAAAAAAAAGATGGTCCATTAGGTGTTACTCTAAGGTTTAACTTTTTCATCGCTAAACAGTTTTTTTTTTTTTAATTGTGGTCCAGGACTTTTCTGCAGTATTATTTTTGAGTTTAAATGTTATACAGGTTATTAGTGACTTAGTGTTGCCATCATTTACTTGTCTAGCCTATATGATTTTAGTCACAGAAAAACACAGATTCTGTGGTACATCCTGACCTAATTTTAAAATAATGTTATATAGTATTAGCGTTTTTGCAATATAGAATGTGATAACTCTCCTATGATGCTTGGATCTGATATTAACGTGCTAAATCGTACATGCTACGCTCTTCCTCTCTTCCTCCTTGCTTACTCTCCCACGTTCTCCCTCTCTCTCTCCCCTGCCTTGAGCTAACACATTCTTGTTCATCTCCAGATGGACATCTATACAACTTCTACTCTTTGTTGTCCAGGATTTCACTAGGACATGTTAAAAATGGTTTATGTTCTTTGAAGTAACATATGTACATGACAGCAGGTGTTTGGGCCAAACATGTAAAAACTCTGTCCTTTCCTGTTAGTAAACAGAAAACTTCCTGACACACAATGTGTTTGACTGTGGCTCTCCTGACATCGGCAAGCTTATCGAAGCACAGCGGACTGAACGACGACTCATTTCCTCAAATCCTCAAAAACTTTACAGACAGCATCACTCACAGCTTCAGGATGTAGTCAAGTCACTAGCTTTAAAACTGTCCATCATTCAGCAAGCAGCCCGATGTAAAATGTCACATACAACTATGAAGATAACTGTAGGAACATTTCCACTTTAAATAAAGTTACTTTATTTCAAAATGCTAATGCTAATATTTAAAGAATGTACACACAGTTGATCTTTCAAAGTCATGCGACTACCTTGACTACTACTCCAATCACAACAGTGGATGGAAGAATCACCATTACCTGACATTAGGCTGCTATGTATTTTATTTGATAATTACATTTGAGGTGTATTCCGTAGCCAAAAAAATAATAACAAAGATTTATAGCTTCTGTTCCACATACTGTATGCGGTATGTTGTGGTGGATGCATACAGAAGAGAAACAAGCCTGTAAAAATGCATGAAGAAGGTAATAAGGATATAAATTTGCTGACGTTTTGTTATAGAAGATTTGTTATAACGTGACTACTTCAGATGGTGTACAAATATGTGATTTCTCCCGTATTTGGCGAGCATTTAGTTAACCAATACTGACAGTTGAAACCTTCTAATTAATAGCTAACTAAGCATTCTAGGGTTGCGTAATTGCATACAATGGAAAGCAAGTGCACTACATAGGGTGTAGAATTGTTAAACCTTGTTTAACACACCCAGTAGTGCCCTTGATCAGGGATTAGAGAGATTTGTGATCCAGTCTTCTGTTAAAAGCTAGTTAGCTGTGAGACTTGGAAGCCAATACTAAGGAGGACAAAGTGTTGTATAGACATAATGCTATCATATATGTTTTCCTATTGAAAGTGCTACCGTGACAGGTTTTTGTACGTGTCTGATACTGGTATAATTATGAATGTCCCTTTTGCAATCCAGAAGTGGGTGGGACCATTGGATGAAGGTCAGTAGAAACCCAAAAGTGAATACTGCATAATTGGCCACATTTAAAGTTTTCTTAATTAAAAACATTATTCCAGTATTTATTGCTTAAATGCATTTTCCAAATTGTTGTCCTTTTTGTTTTACCTTTTAAAGTTTAGATTTTCTGGTTGTCTGTAATGATATTATTAATATATTACATTCAATTGCCATACAGTTTAGATTGATAGAAAGAATTTGGGTCTAAAATGTACTGACAATTTTAGCATTTAATTTCAGCCCTTTTACATGCATTTGTAAAATGTTTAATTGTTCCTTTTGTTTTTATTTATTGCTTTAAATATGCTGATCTCCAGTCTGTAATGTTAAGATTTTTGTTATGCGCACATTTTATCCGTTCATCTACACTAGTTATTCCCCATATAAAAACACATTTTATATTTAAATTATAATATTGTCTTCAGAAATTAAGCATGGTTTATCACATTACAGTGTGATATACACAGTGATAAACCATATTTGAATTTTGAGACCTTAAATTATATATACAGTAGGATGCCTGAAATATAGACATGGTTATGATTATCACCTTTGAAGAACTTTCATTGAGAACTCACCCTCTCACCCTCTCTCTCTAAATCCAGTTCGCATCCCTGATGCTTTACACCTTAGACTGAATCGCTCGCCCTCTACCTCATAAAAGCAGGTGCAGCAGAAAGAAAAGCTTTTCTGCAGGGACTTCATGCAGTCATGCCTGTTCTTATATATATTAGGCTCATTTTATACAGTCGCTGGAAATGTTTGCAGTATTTTAGCTGCACTGGTACGTCATTAGAGAGTTTATTTGAAATACAAAATGGACACCTAAAGCATTAGATTTCTTCCTTTTTCAAATATATGCGAAGCTTCTTTACACAATGGCTATTGTGTTATGCCTGAGTATTTGTACTCTCCTGGCTTAAATACAACTTTGCCATTTGTTATTGACAGAAATATGGCATGGGTTTTAGAAAAAACCTACCTCTGTGATCAGGATGTTGAAGCAGCAGTTTGTCATAATGTGATAATCTCATTGGAAAAGCTTGAAAATATCTAAGAATGTCTTCAATCTGATCATAATGTATTTGGACAACAGGCTTATGCACAGGGAATAGGGGCTTCTTATGAGACCTAAACATATACAGTATCAGGGTATTACATAGAACTTACAGTGTAGAGATCCTTTTCCATACTGTATTGTAAATATCCAGAAGTATTATTCAATTGGATAGTGTTTGTTGTTTCCACCTTATGTATAGATAATTACTGTAGACATGATTAACATGTCACCTATTTCAATCTTGATTTGAATTATCAATTAAATTATAATAAATATCAGGGAATCCATTCACAAAAAAAAAATCACTAGTTTTTTTTATGTGCAGTATTCATCAAGTTGCTAGTTTGTTATCCCAAATAAATAGGCAACGTGGTGTAGCGCTAATGTTGAGAATTTGAAGCCCTTTAGACAGGAGATGTATAAGCTGCTACTGTACAAGGGCCTAAGAAAAACTGTGACCTGAATAAAGGTACCAAGGGTTTTGTCCTACACATGTCCTTAACTGGCAACACCTTGTCCAGTAAAAAAAAAATGTTAGTTTCAGTAAAGCAAAAAGTGGTAAGAAAAAAATCTTAAATAGCTAAAATTTTACAAAAAAAAAAAAAAAAAAAAAAGTATAACACAGATGACAAATATTTTTCATTGACTGATTTGGTGGCGCTGCATGGTTTATTCCCCATGCTGGATTCTTTTCCCATGGAGAGCCCAAGGAGACTGCAGCAAACGAGCGCTGGCTGTCCACGGCCCACATGCGATCCGCCACAGCCATGTTTTAATGCTGATTGCCTCTCTCTTTCAGCAGCAATGCACCACTCAAGTCCTGCAGGCAATTTGACAAATGAGCTGCAATAATAGCGGAGGTGCGCGTGCACTGCAGCAAGCATCCCACACTGTACACCTTCCTTATGACTGCATGTGTATACAGTCACTTTATGTGTATACAGGAAATGTGCTCTCACACACACGCATGTACACACTGCAAAAAAAAAAAAAAAAAAACCCTAGGAAGGCTCACCTTGCTCCCAGCTGTAGTGCACCAGGACTGATGCACTACTTTTTACATACAGTAAAGCTGTAATGCTTGCAGTACGGTCTGCCATATTTCCGTATTTGTTGTAAAGAAACAATGACAGCATAGATTAGACCAGAATATTTTAATGCTACATTAATGTTTTTTTAGCTACACAAGAGGACAGATAATTAACTGATATTCATGAATAAATAGAATAGAATATATAATCTAATGTTTGCATTTTTCCAGCTATTCTTTCATGATATTTCATTCAAATCAACTACCGTATTATTTAGAGTAATATGGACAAATATAATACTTCAATTGCACTTTAATCCGTTTTGTTTCTCAGCAATGCAGTAAGATATTAAATTTACTTAGATACAAGACATTTAAGACTAAATAGAATAGAATAGAATAGACTACTTCAATCCCACTGTGATTTTTTCAGCTTTGCTGCATGTTATTTGTAAGATTTGTGAGTAAATCAAGGATATTTATCCTTACATTTTGAAATTCAGTTCACTCAACTGCAAGGTATTTATGAATGACTAAATTCCCCCTCTTCTCCCACCTACTTGCGAGCCCAACAGCAGCTATATGCAGAGGAACGACTGCACTTCCTGACGCATCAGGCACTCACTCACCTTGACGTAAACTGGGGGAGCAGAGCTTTAGCTGGTGTAGGAGAAAGCGCAGGCCAGGGGCTGCCTGATGGGACACGGTATTGATTGCCCTGAGATGGAGAGATTTTAAAAGGCTGGCGGAAAAAGAGGAGGAGTAAGCGAGGTGCTCGCAGTAGCATTTGCATGCCTTCCTCCCTGCAGATATCAGCACGCTCAGCATTATAGAGCTGGTGCTGTGCAGGAAAATGTGAATTTCACATACAGACAGCTGAGTGCTAGGTAATTTAATTCTGCACCCAGCTTCTCTGCCAGCAGCGTAAAGTGAACCATGTTACCTTCAAACTGACTCGACCTCTCATCCTCACCCCTGAGGACGATGGATAATCGCAATGAAGAAAATAAACAATGCATTGGATTGTCTGAACACAATAGTGAATAAGTATAGAAAGAGCTGCAATCAAAAAAAATATTCTGATTTAATTAACTTGTTAATGGGCTGATAAATATGTCTAACCTCATATTTCTAACTGATAACATGTAATTAAAACTTGGATGCTTTTCCCTGTACCAAATATAAACTGATCAGCCATAACATTAACACATCAACATAAATCAATTATATATCAGTAAACTAATGACAGGGTCATGGGCACCCAAAGCTCACTCATGTCTGCGGGCACCAAATGTCAGCCCTTTTGGTCTGATCCCACAGAAAAGCCAATGCAGCACAAATTATTGAAAAAAGTACACACAAGAGCAAGTGCATGCGCAAGTGTGCCCAGGATCAGAACCGAGGGTACAAATGTGCATGCAAACCTGCGCGGAATTGGAGAGGGGAGAAATAATGCTCGGCAACAGAACAGAAAAATCCATGATATTGTCACCAATTTACTGACCATAACTGATAATAACTAACTCTTACGCTATACTGCTTATACTGTAAAGTTTCACTGGAGTAAATTCATCCAAGGATACATCCTGATTAGGGAGCCAATCCATCTCAAGGTACAAGCACACACACTCTCACACTATTGGCAATTTGGAAATGCCAGTTAACTTAATCTGCATGTATTTGGACTGTGGGAGGAAGCTGGAGAAATTAGAGGAAACCCACAAAGCATGGGGAAAACATGCAAACTGCCCAAAGGAAGGATTTGAACTCTCGACCCTGGAGGTGCGAGGCCACAGTGATAACCACTACGCCACCATGCCACTAACTCAATTCAGTGTTTGTGTGTATATAATATACACACAGACACATACAATACTGGTACAAAAACAAATTGTGTTATAGGTGTTAATCATGCTTGTATTATGCACAAAACTATTCACTATTTCTATTACCTTAAAAATGAATAAATAGATTACATTACAGAAGAATATTTTCCTGCCTCTAAAGAAAAAAACAAGTTACATAATAGTCCAGTTTTCAGATGGAAAGAAAAAATACCTGATGTAGGCTCCTGGGTTTGCCATGAAAATAAAAAGGAGCAAATGGGACAATGTTATCAGAAGAAATTATATTCTCCAGCACGCTCAGTAAAACCTCTCGCCGTTTTTGCTTATAAAACTGCACAAATCTGTATCTAATACAACTGATAATTTTCAAGTAAACAGTTTTCACACCAAATATTGATTGATTATTTTATTACTTTTTAGTGACCTTTATAGAAGTTTCCTTTATGTTGAAATTTTTCCATCAGCATTTTATGACATTTTTTGGGATGTTCCCAAGACATTTGCACAGTATTGTAAATAAAACAAATCCTGTTACCCTAATACCCCCTGAGCATGCGGAAGAATACAACTTACTTCTGGTAACTTTCTTAACCTTTTATAATTTCTATTTCTATAAAAACTAGAACCACATCAAAAAACAGAACTACCACCAACCATCCCAGCACCCCATCCCAAGAGCCACCTTTCACTAGAATTACAGCTGCAAGTGTCTGGGATATCTCTCCATTAGCTTAGTACATCCAAATGCAGGAATTTTTGTCTATTCTTCAAGGCAAAACTGCTCCAGCTCCTTCAAGATAAATATGTTCTGTTGGCATACAACAAAGTCATGCCACAAATTCTCATTTGAGGTGACCAGGATGTTCCAAGGTGTTTCACTTATAGTGCTTCAGTGGTATAGTATGGTTAAGGTCATTGCATTGCTAAGAGGCAAACCTTCATCGCCAGTCTCAAATATCTCAGACTGAAATAGGTGGGAAAAAATTGCCCTGTACATCATGCCATTCAAGTTTCCTTGTTCTGGCCACTTCCATGCCGCAGTGCTCATAAACCCCCCCCTCATTGGTGTTCCAGATTATTTACATGGTAATACTTCCAAATTAACTCACATATAAACAGCTCATGTCTGCTGGAACCCTTTTGTCTAACCAGAAAATACTAATGTGTTTCCTATCATCTGTCTGTCTCTGGGTCTCTCTACAACTTACACATTAATGACTGATTCTTTTGATTGTACAGGACATATGTTAGACAGGTACCTGGCCAAAAGCTTATATACGATCTCTTCACTGGTGATTAACGGAGAACTTTAGACACGTGTATGAGCATGCGCCCACAACTGGGTTGTGGTCGGCCGGTAAGTATATCGAGATGTGGCGGGCGCATCAAGGAATAATTTTTCTTGTAATGAAACTTAATTTGGGCATGCGTCTCAAACCTTACAAATTGAGGGCTCGGTCCGGTCTTCCCTTCAGCACTCCAGTTGCATTAAAACGTCTGTCGACCGCACTGTCGTATCAGCGCTTTCCGTTCAAGGCTACGGTATCCCCAGTCACTGCTGTGCAGGTGTGAACGTGATTAGCGCGAAAGAAGAACAGAGTGCAGTGCTTTTTTTTATTTTTGGTTTACCTGGTGATGTTATTTATCAAAGACTTGAAAGTGCTTAGATATCTGCAAAAAAATTTCGCCCGATATTTTAAGGAAGGTGAACATTTCTTGAAAGAGAATCATTATTGGTGACAAGACATGGATTCATCACTACAGACCCGAGAGTAAACGGCAGAGTATGGAATGGAAACGTCCTCAAACGCCGACCAAGAAAAATTAAAGTCAACCATAAGCTTGAAAGTTTAGCTTAAAAGTTATAACAATCAACAGAGGTTGTTAAAGTTAGATGCTTATTGAAGAGCTGAAGGCCAAACTTTATATTGAACGCAAAAGACTGCTATGTGATCTTGCGTGACAATGCATGTGGACACTTCTGCCCACACTGTCGACATTCAGAAAAATAATCATCTTGAGGTGCTCCTGATCTTGCTCCATCTGACTTTCACCTGTTTGGCCCCCTACAAGGACAAAGATTCACTTCTGTTGAAGAATGAAAGACAGCGGTACATTCATGGCTCACAGCTCAGCCTAAAACCTCTTTTTTTTTTTTTTTTTTTTTTGTGAAGTAACAGAAAAGCTTAATGACAGATGGACAAAGTGTATTGAATAGCAAGGAGAATTTATCTTTTCTAAAAGTTAAGTAAAATTAATTATTAATACAATAATTAATAATACAAACATACACACACACACATATATATATGTGTGTGTGTGTGTTTGTATTATAAATACAAGTTTGG
This sequence comes from Clarias macrocephalus, assembly GCA_011419295.1. Lineage (NCBI taxonomy): Eukaryota > Metazoa > Chordata > Actinopteri > Siluriformes > Clariidae > Clarias > Clarias macrocephalus. Next base: position 27,980 of record JAAGKR010002882.1, read on the forward strand.
CTCGTTACGGTCACTCCCGTCGTGTTTTCAAAGACTTTTATTTTCCAGTGTGTTTTAAATTACCTTCCTGTTAAGTAAGGTTATTAATACCATCCGTGAAAAGCTCTTGTTCTCTCGTGTTCTAAATTCCACCGTTTAAAGAATATTTTTTATCCGCTCCTGTCTCGCGTCGCGTTTCGCTAACTCTGTAATGCACTAAAATTGACACAACGAGCTAAAAACAAACAGTGCGGCTGTCGCCGACTATCTACGTCATCAACCCGCGTCCGCTGTTGTCATTGGTTACTTGACGCAGTCGGGGACCCGCCGTTGGCGCGCTGTTATTTAGTACTAAACACTAACGCATTTAAGGCCTATGACGTGCGCGGATTTACTATCAAATATTCATGTTGCGCCTGACAGTTTGTTCTACAACTAAAGGTAAGATCTTGTATGTCTAGTTTAAAGTGGAATAGGTTAATTATTGTGGATTTTATTTTGTGCATTTTAATAATGCGCTGTGATTGTGCTTTTGCAAAGAGGATCATACATACCAGCAGATTATATTGTACATTTTAAAGCTACTTTTACATCACCAGCAGTTGTTAGTGTTTTATGTAACTTTCTGTGCGAGCTAAACTTCCGCTTTATGAAAAAAAAAAAAAAAAAAGATTTGTAAGGGTATTGCTGTGGTGACACCTCAGTGGGAGCAGCTGAAAGACAAACAACAGCCTGGGGCAAGATTTGTCTTTACAGTAAATTACAAACAGCAAGCATTTTGCCAAAACAGTAGACATAGTCATTTTTTATGTTAAACTGTGAGGTAATAATATATCTGCCTGTGCATTGGAGGAGAGTGAGGAGCGGCAGGAAACTGACCGCACACTCCATTCGCAGGTAATGGTAGCATGCAGGTATCAGGATCTGCATGTGGACGGAGCAGTGGGTAAACATCTAGTTTTCATATAAAATCTAAATTAAAGGTCAGTCATTCTTGAGGACTGGGACAAAGCCGTCCAGGACATAATAGAAATAATTCATAGTTTGATTATGATCAACTTATAACAATTGTTTTTTTTTCAATCCTATCCTAAATTATTTTAGTTAATAAAGTGTCCCCACTAAACTTGAGAATGTCCAGAAAAAGGTTCACATCCTCAGGCAATCATGTGGTCAACTGAAACTCCACGGACCTTTTTATGACTCCGTGGACCTTCTATTATGAGTTTCTATTATAACATCAACTCTATTTCTCATAAATTATATTACATTTTGGGTAATTTTTAGTAAAATTCATGAATTTAATCAATTTCAAGCACATTAAATATATATCTGGTGAATTATGAAAAAACAAATTGCCTCCAACATACATTTCATAAGTTAACTAGCATAATGTGAAATTTTGTCAACTCAGTTGGTTAATTCATCTGATGGTGGTGTCTAATTGGACAGTGTTGACAAATATTTCCAAATTGTGTTTTATTTTAATACGCAAAACACTTTTTACATTTTTTCAGCAAAAACATTCGTTTTTTTTTGTTAATATAAACATATTTTGTTTTAAAGCAGGAGTCATTCTTAAAATTTAACAATTTATTTCCAGTAGTGCACAATCTACTGATGTTTATAGGTGACCAACACATTGTACAAACTGTTTTTAAATAGTATGAGATAAATTTGATTTTGCATTAGTTAAAACTGTTCCGTTATTAATCATGTGTGGGATATGATTTAAAAACAATTTCAGCAAAGTTCAAAGATGTTTAATAAAAGACATTTGAAGCACAATATATAGGAATTATCTAATTTCAGGCAAGAATGGCAAGACAGCAGTTGTCTTTGGAAAAAAAAAAGCATTGAAAGGTCGCACCTTGACTCACCTCCAGTGTTGTATATCATGTAATGTATTGAACATTACAACCACTATCAAAGTTCTATTGTGTTAGACTTGTTTAATGTTAAGAAAATGTTTCGTGTTCATTGTGACCTGTATTTCTAGACAAGATACATTTCAATTCATTCACCTTTATATAAATTTAAAAAAAAATTAAATTCTGTTCTGATTCTGCATAAACCTCTTAAATCACAATCCACTTACCGTCTATACCACTTAATCCTGTATACAGAGTCACGGGAGGCCTGGAGCCTATTCCGGGAGACTTGGGGCACAAGACGGGGTACACCCTGGACAGGATGTACACCCTGGACAGGCTGCCAATCCATCGCAGCACACATATATAGTCACACACTCATTCACACTCTGTGGGCAATTCGGAAGTGTCTGCATGTCTTTAGACTGTGGAAAGAAACTGGAGTACCCTAAGGAAATCTACCAAGCATGGGAAGAGCATGCAAACTCCATGCACACAGACCCTGCAAGGCGACAGTGCTAACCACCGTACCGCCTAAATCACAATTCAGTGGTTTTGAAAGAATGAAAGCTGAATTTGAAGAGAGTTCAATGCTAAAAGTTGTTTACATTAAAAATATTGAAGATGTGAACATTGATTCCAAAGTGTTAAATGCTGCATAAAGGTTTACAATAAAATGTAATAGTTCTGTAGTTATAAATCCTTTTAAATCTGTCAAAGATCTCTTCTCATATAACTTACTTGGAGTTTACGCACGTGCAGATCCTGACTCCTGCGTGCTACCATTACCAGTGTGTGGTCGAACACAATGTGTGTGTATATACACACAAAATAAAAACAGTGAAAAGTGCACTAAGTAAACAGATGGATTTTTCATAACTTGGAGGAAGACAGTTTTTATACTAAATAAATACTATTTAAAGGTTGTATTTAATTAGAAATAATTATGACAGTTACAAAAAAAACCTGAAAACAGAAACTTGGTTATTAGTAATCCAGTGTAAGATCTAGCTACAAAACTCTTTTTTTTAAAAGTCGTTCTGAACAAGAGCATCTGCCAAATACCTACAGTAAATGTGTATAACATTTACATTTAATGTCATTGGTAAGTGATTTCTGTAATTTTTTGAGGCAAGTGAAGAGTACATTTAGTGTATGAACTTCCCTTGGTATGGAATACATTCATCCCCCCAAAGAAATAAAAAATGTATACATTGTCCTGTGAGCATTGTCAATTATACATTTTTGATGTGTGTATTTTGGCGAAGAATTTAAGAAATAAATGTGTTGACCTTTCCTAGGTTAGAAGATATGGGCTTAGTGTGCACAGCTATGATCCATTTTCCTGGGAGGATCAGGGAAGGGCCTTATTAAAATTAAAGTACAGTTAAACCTTGGATCGCGAGCATAATTTGTTCCAAAAGCATTTCTGTATATCAAAGCAAATTTCCCCATAAGAAATAATGGAAACTCAGATGATTCATTCCACAACCCAAAAATATTAATATTATATATACCTTAATAATCATAGCTGGTGTAAGACGAGATCACTGCGCTCTGTCTGGTTACTACCACTCTAATAACACTTGCTTTTTGTGGAAATGTGACATTGCATTGTCATTAAACAGATTGATTTCCCACACTATTAAAGCCTTTTTAACCTTTCTTCATGGTTGTTGATGCAGTACAGTTACTACACTTAGACAAAAAAAATGCATGTGGTTACAATGTTATAGTAAACAGTACACATGCACACGGATGTTGACTAAATGAGTGACGCACACGCACTGAACATGGGAGGTGATTACCCACAATCCCACAGAGCAAGAGAGAGAAGAACCATGGGCTCAGTGACATCATATGACACTTGGCATACAAAGCATTTACGTACTACAGTACTTGTATATCAGACCACGCTCATTTATCAAGTTAGAATTTACTTTACAAAATGTTGCTCATCTTGCAAAACACTTGCAGACCCAGTTACACGCAATCAAATGTTTCACTGTATTTGCACTTGATAAATGTGTGAAACACACCCTTGCTATCGAAATATGTGGATTTAAGGATTTTTTTTTAAGCTTGTTCTCAAGAACAAGGAATCCTGTGTATTTGCGATCACACATATCTTGGTTTAATTACAATATTTGTTCATGATAAATGTATGAATGAATTCCCATGGACTACATAGAAAATGGATCTCATACTAAATCTGAGTGTTTCTCAGGAACAAGGTATGGCGGATATTCCTGGCCACACATTTTGATAAAACAAGTGTAAATTACAGTATTTGTAAAATATTTTATATTTATAGGACAAATGTAACGAATAAGATTAAGGTATCCACCTACTTTTGGTAATTAAATTAAACAAAACTAATGAGTCCATAATTTTATCAAACTCAACTAATTACAGACACTTTACCTTGTTTAAAGTGTTCATGATCAAATTAAACAACTCAAAGTGCCCTCCTAACTTTGAGCTTCTTGATTTATAACAATTCGCAAACAATCAGAGCATGCAATATAAAATACTATCTAAGCAAAGAGATAATGAAATCCTTATTGAAAAATAACCAACTATTGGCCCAAGTTGGCACCAAATGATGCAGCAATGAGGCCTCCACTGCTCCAAATTACCAATAAGCTTCAACTTAGGCGCTCACAGCAGTGTGACATACACTCCTATACAGTATATACACAGTATTTGAGTAAGAACAGTCAGTGATTTTAAGACCGGAAAGGTCTTTGCAGAACTCATCAGGAATAATGATGAAACTGGCTTACGTGAAGACCTTTCCAGGAAAACAAGACCAAAAGTTTTGGTCAAGAGTTCATTTGGTGTTACCAGCCTTGAAAAATAACCAATTAATAAACAGCACCTCAGATTAGAGCCGTTATGAAGGTTTAACAGAGCACAAGGCAGCAGACACATCTTAAAATCAACTGTTCAAATGAGATTATTGCATATAACCTACGAACAACCATGGAAGTAGAAAGGGTGTCATACACACATACACACATACACACATACACACATACACACATACACACATACACACATACACACATACACACATACACACATACACACATACACACATACACACATACACACATACACACATACACACATACACACATACACACATATATATATATATATCCCTCTTGGCATTGTGTTAACACACCTGAATGCTCCAGACCAGGAAACTGAAGAAAAAAGCTGCTTTTATAGAGGTCTGAACACCTGCTGATGATCAATTCACCAAGGCCTGATGATTAGCAGCACCTGGCTGCAACTTACCCTCTAAATCCGGTGGAAGCAGTAATGGGGTACTTAGTATTACCCACATGTTTTTGCTTTTTGCTTTTATTTTTGTTAAATAAATAATGGTACAGAAATATATAGGATATATATAGAATATATATATATATATATATATATATATATATATATATAGGTTTATTTGCATAATACTACATCCCGCTATGATCAGATTATTTTACTGTTTTTACACAAAAAAACATAGAATTCAATTATTTTATTTTATTTTGCTCAATCAAACTGAATGTGCAATACTAAACACAGGGAGGCAGTAAAGTGCTTTCTCTGCAGCTTCTCCATCCTTTTCTCCCTGTCGACAACTGCAGTTTAGAGTTATAATACAAGCTGCTAATCATTTGGTTACTGTGGTTCTAATTATGTGAACAAAGTACAGTAAAATGAATCAACATAAGCAAATGACTTGAAAACGGTAACAGCTTGTTATTAGTTTGTGCCTCCTTTGTACAAGCAAATAGCTTTTGAACAATACCAGGAAACCAGCTGGTTATTTGAACACAGTGTTATGTTTAAAATGATGAAATCTTAAGGTTTGCATGAAATCAGAACTTCTTTAGTTGTTCCTATGGATCAGATGTACAAGTCTAATATTTTTATTACAAAATATTTCATTGGGGTTTGTCACTGATGTGCTTTGAAATTGAGAATTAGAATAAAAGTAGAGTAAATAAACGAAAAACAGCAAAATAGTTTAAAATGATCTACATGGGATTGCGCTGTGGTGTCTGACACCAGGACGTTGGCATGCCCATGATCCATGATCCTGTCAATATTTTGCTAGGTGATCAATGTTGGTCATTTTAACTAGTGTTGGTTTTGATGTTTGGCTAAGCTGTGTAAATTTCAGTGCTAAAAAACGGTACACAGCAAAACTGTAAATACTGCTAGTATTAAAAATGTAAAAAATAAAATTACAGTAAATTATGTTGTGGCCCATAGGTGTGATAAGTACTGCAAAATATCCTATATTGTAAAAGATTTTATATACAAGGTGTGTTCAAGTCAAACCTGCATTTTGATGGACCACAGTGTGCTCACTTACCCCTGAGTCCGAGTCTCATCATTGTAATGTGCTTGAAGTCTTCTGTAAATCGGTTTGACTCCATCAGTCTCACAAGTCCCGGCTTGACTTCACCACCTCTCCTAAGAAACAAAAACTGGTAATGGCAGGCAGTCAATATTGCACAATGTACAATACACAAGGAGAGTGACTAAGTAAAATGAGATAATGGATTCGTTTAAATATATTGGCTGACTGTGAAATTACCTCATGTTACTTTTGCTTTAATCACGACTCAAGGTCAGACCGGTGACAAAATTCACACCCAAATACCTCAAATCTGACATCTTTCTGAAAAGAACGACATGCTTGTGCTGAGATCTTTGGCAGTTCTGCTGGGGAGACCTAGAGAGAATGAGTCACTCAGGACTAAGGTCTGCATGTGTGTGGTGGAGATGAGGTGGCCAAAACCACGGACAACCAAACAGGACTGCACAGAGATGGCTTGTGTCCTGGGATTAAGGCTCCAAGTACAGACTTCTGTTCAAAAGCCAGGGGTACAAAAGTAAACTCAAACAAAAAACTTTAGGTTTTATGGCAAATGAATAGTGTATTTCTTAGTGGGGGGAATGGTTTAAATGTAGGACCTCTAAGGACACTCCCGTGTCAACAGTTTAATTCCCACCTTGTGTCATTGTGTGTGAAGTTTGCATGTTCTTCCTGTGTTTGCTGGGTTTTCTCTGGGTACTCCAGTTTCCTCCCACAGTCCAAAGATGTGTCAGCTCACAGGGATAGGCTCAAGGCCTAAAACTGTTTGGTACAACTGAGGCAACAGTGTTATTCATCTGATTGTGTGTGACATCTTTATAGGTGTTCAAAAGTACAGCATTGTTAGTGCTCCAAGGCATTTCTGAGTCAATAACATTCTGGTTTATGTGCTGGAACACCAATATAATGATACACAGTAATAAGTAACATAGCATTCGCTGCCAGCAAATAAAGCAGACAGAGTGAAATATGGGAATAATCTCCTGAATAGTAGACATGCTATGGTTTCTGATGTCTTTTTCCTGATTGGGATGTTCTGTGGCTGAGGTGTGCACAGCCAACCTGAACACAAGGGGACAGTAAAGCCTTTTTATCACACCAGAGCATCCCGATTCCTATTAATCTCAACATTATTGCCTGGTCTCTCTGCTGAGCAGGCCTCCTCACCAACATGCATTTATAAAATGCCTCAGACTGACTGAATTATCTTCTGGCAAAAACAGGGCCACGTTTTATTCCTTCCAGAAAATGAGACAGTTGCAAACAACAGACTTTAGCCAGGAAGGTGTGGCAGTCTTGTGAAAGGTTTGAGGATGAGTTCAGCAGACCTCCAGACGGTTTAGACTGTCATAATGAGCCTGGTTGCTAGTTGAATCATTATGGAAAGCAGCCACTGCATGCAGGGAAATGCAGTGAGTCAACACAAGGGGGGGCTTGAGAACAGGTGGGCAGAAGTGGTAGTCATCATGAAAGCGGATGTTTCGGGATACACCTGTAGCTCAACAAGCCCACAGTTCTATTGTTTGCTTCATGTGAATATGTTTGGCTGGCAAAGATGATTTGCATTATCATTCACAGCATTCTTTAAAAAAGGATATATAGTGTGGTTTTAGTGTGTAACCTATGGATAATGCCTGTGACAAAATAATAATAAATAAATAAATAAATAAATAGTTTTGCCAAATTAGGCATGGGATTTCAGAGGCCCAACGCTAGATTGGACTGAATTGAAACAAATTGTCTCTAATTGATCTTTGTATTGTTTAATATTTTATGTACACGGTAAAAATATCTACTTTTGATATTTTTTCCTTGGAACATAATTTTATTTTGAGAAAGTTGTTACATTTGAGAATATCCATGCACCTGTATAGTAGTTTTTTTTTCTCCCTTTTTTTTAAATGTCTTGATATATATTTCTTATGAACTATTTTTAACCTCCACTTATTACCTGATATACCGGTTGACACTTTTTAGAACTTTGTCCAGAATCGCATCCTAGTGCACTTCAAATATTTCACTAAAATATTATGCACATTGTTGCACAAACACCATTTCGAAGTTGCATAAATGATCTCTGTACATATCAAGTGCACTGTTACACATAAATGACGAAAAAAATTCGGACAGTGACGTGGTTCGTGTGAGCACTATTTAGTGAGGCAGTGGCGATTTGGGACGCAGCCGTCGATTTTAACGCAGCTGGGTGGGCGGGTCTTAGCAGCTGGGAGCTATTTGACCACGTGACCTCAAGGGTTGGTTCTCTCGGTGTAGCAGCCATCATATCACTCTGATAGAAGTCCTTATTAAAAAAAAAAAAAAAAAGCAGAGCAGCAGGACGGACAGCCATGGGTTTGTGCAGGAATGCAATTTAAAAGACATATATGTAAGCGCTGCTTGGCTTCATTTTCGCGTGTAGGGCACATCAGCTGCAGGTAAGTCTGAGTGTGTGTGTGTGTATGTTTGGCGCTGTGTACGCAAATTGCGAGGCTTTTGTTAAATTGCGATGTGTTTGTGTAGTCTAACATTACACAGGACAACTAGTGTGTTGTTAATAAGAGCTTTAATTCGCGTTAAGTCATTATATTGAGAATGGTCGCTGTAACGCGTTAACGTCACTTTGTTAGAGGTTTTGTGTGTAAATATAAACAACGAAGTCGAGTGCACGACATGAGCACTTCCTGTAATCAAGGATGTACATTTCGCCAGAGTAACACCTGGGTCATTAGTAACCAGGTAATATTCTAAAACCTAGACGTGACCTCGATTTATTTAAACGATGTAAAACCTAGACTTTTGGCTAGACTGTTTCATTAGTCAGCTTCCCTTCGAGGACAGGTAAGCAAGCAGGCGCGGTCACTGAGCGCAACTTGTGGTGCTGTTGAACGCTGCACGGTAATGTTAAATAAAACATGCCTCCTGACTCAGGTTTGTTAAATCAAACCATCTGCCACGGTAAATATCTCAGCGGTTCGGGCAACGAGGTCATTACTAGAGCAGATTTTTAAAGGAAGATGTTTTGGCCACGACCGAGCTCAAATAAACCATTTCTCTAAGTAACACATGGTCATTACCTGACCTACCGGCTGATGCGGTTAAACAAACATGATGCGTTCAAGCGCTACGTCGAATGTCGTATTCATCCTGATGAGCTTGTTACTAACAACAAGCGCATTTCTTTGTAAATAGGAACTGCACTTTGTACATATTGCACTCCATATTAATACAGCACGGTTATGTAATATTTGACGCACATTTTGTGGTCTGTTCTACGTAATTTATTGAAGTTTAAAACGAAAATGCCGGCTACATGCTTCGCTTTCATTTTGAGTGTAGGGACTGGCATCCTGTTTAGTCTCTCACTTCAACTTAGCATGCAGCACTTAATTAAAGGAAAGTATTTTTCAGTTTCTCACCCCTGCAAAGTGAGATTTTGGTGGTCACCAGAATCTGCTGTCGAACCTACACAAAGCACCTCCTCAACTCAAGGGAAAAGTAGGCGGCTCGTTTACCTCAGAAATCCTAAGAGGTTCTTCAGTTTGTTCTGTTGTAGAAACTTCTTCAGGGTTCTGCAGATAAACTTAAAAAGTGGTTCTCCCTTTCAGAAAATCTTTAGTGAACATAACGAGAAACCATTTTTAACCATACAGTAAACCCTTGATGGATCATTCACCCCAAGCATTTACGGTGTGATGTCTTTTCAGAGATTTTTATGTCTGTTGCTGGTTGTTCGAAGTTGCATCAGTAACTGAGCCTCTTCACCAGAACTGTTAAGATGGGGGTGTTTAGTCTTTCTTGTCGCTGATAACATGTTTGGTTTGAAATTGAGCCAGCCATGAAATACTTGTGCTAATACTTATAAGAGTTTGTACATGTACTTTTTTTTCATTATACTACTTACTAGGTTAACGCTTTATTATCCTAAGTATTAAAGTAAAGTAAAGCCTTTATTTTGTCACATATACATTACAGCACAGTGAAATTCCTTTTTCGCATATCCCAGCGTAACTAGGGTCAGAGCGCAGGGTCAGCCATGGTACAGCGCCCCTGGAGCAGTTAGGGTTAAGGGCCTTGCTCAAGGGCCCAACAATGGCAACCTGGCTGAGCCTGGAATTAAGTCAGTGTTCAAGGTGTCTTCTGGTTTTTCGTCATTGTGAGCAATGTGTTCCAAGCTAACGAATTTGCCTTAAAGGGTAACCTGTGTAACCGATCGTGCGGCACTTTAGCATGCTCTTGGATACATACTTTCCAAGGCCGTATGATGGAACATTGGTTTTATGACGAGCCATGATTTTAGTATTCTAACGAAACAACATTAAAGGACGCAAGTGTGTTATACAAAACATCAGTACAGCTGTGAAGGCACGAAGCCACATGTATTTACTTTTTACTTATTAGCAACAGATCTAGAAGTAAGAAATTAACATCCGGTAACTGATTAGCGGCATGGTAATGAATTCCTCCAGAAAGTCACACTTGCTCTATATCTATGATTTCAGCCTTCACATTAAAAGTGCTTCTGGTATCATTGGCTTCCCTTCTCCCTTTTCATCTGATTAATTAATTAATTAATTTATTTATTCATTTTTATTATGAATTATGTCAGGAAAAATGGACTGTCTTTGATGTGGTTGTTAACAGGACTGTAGTAAATGTTTCAAACGAGTAAGAATTATCTGTTTAATATCGTACCTTTTGTTGCAGGGGGAAACTTGCATTTAAAAAGCTTAGTATTACATTAGTTTAGGTGGAATTAGGTCTGAGCTGGTTAATAAAATAAAACCTGTCTGGCATGATTTCCATAGCTTAAAAAAAATAAAAATTTATATGGATGGTGTCTGATGTACAGGTTTATTATTTACTATTATTAACCCTAGGATCACCTCTTTTCATAGTTTATGTTTTCATGTAACAGAACTCTAACATCAAGTCACCCTTTTGGAAAAGATAATTATTTTAGTTTTACATTTGAAGAAAGGACAAGCTTTCTCTTGTTGCCTGATTAGGCAGGCATACTCTTAAAGTAATACTTGTGCAGTTTGTCCAAGCTTCCAACACACACAGGTTCAGGTTGGTTAAAGGGTATACTTGCATAATGCAGATGACTGCAATATCAGTGTTGTGAAAAACAATACTGTGATAACAGTTAATAAATTATGTGCTGTGCAGGCCTAGATTAAACTTATTTAGCCAGATATCCAGCAATTGTTTGATGTGTTCAACACAGCCCTAATATGGATAATTGTTTACATTTAAGTATTCTGACCTGCCATCAAGTTTCAAGTAACCATAATAATTCTTTATCCTGTTGGTGATACTTTGCAAAATTATGTAATTATAAATAAAAACGATTAAAATAATATTTTAAATGATTTCATGCATCATGCAACTGCCACATGATTGTCTGGTTGGATAACACCTTAAATGATCAGGTGCACAGGTGTTCCTGTTGAAGTGGACGTTAAGGTTTTGGCTGCAGAGTAACTTGATTGGAGTCTTTTCCGATTTTACCATATGCACAATTATTTCTGAAGTGCACTTTCTAAATTTATATTTCTGAGGTGTGTGTGGTAGCAGAATCAGTGTTTTGTAATGTTTACTGTGTCGCCGAGGTTTCAGTTTCTGATGATGTCATCTTTGCCAGACCTGTACTTGGCCTGGCTCGCTAAGTTATTTATCTGGATTAATTTGGCGAAAACACATTAGGCTAACAAGCTTTGGGATTCAGTATTCAGCGTTCACTGAGGCCTATTGAGCGTTGATCTTGCACTAAGCTGATTTGAGCACTGGTGTAGTCACATGTGCCTGTAGCCAGGAACTGGTTGCCTGTGTGTGGTGGAAGCAGACAGTGAGTTTAAAAGGTAAGCAGACTCTGTCTATTGTTTAGTCCACATTTTAATGAGTGCTGATCCTCTGAGAGTCTAATACAGTGGAATTGTCTGGTGAGTTATGTGAAGTCTGCAAGTGATGCATTTGTACCGCAGACTTTTGTGGAAAGTGAACCACAGGGTCGTTGAGGACAAATGTAATCGACACACCTTTTATTGTTACAAAATTTAACACAAAGATGGCTCAGAGATTTGCTTTGATTTTACAACAGGATGAATTGTATTTGGAAAGCAATTTTTCTTGCCTTGAATGCAAGTCTAAGAGTAAGCACTGTGCCCAGTGGTCAGTATACACATTCCACAGGCAAAACTCGGTTTCTAATGCTTTCAAATTTAGCATAAAACTCATTATCAATCAAATATTTAGTTATAACTACAAAAATCAATTAATGCAGACATTTTTGTATAGATTCAAAAAACCAGGAAAGCCATGTACTTCGAGTAGCATGTTGATTGGCAAAATCATATACAGCTTTATAGTTCTGTACTGTATATTTCGTGCGTGCTGTACACTTTACTTTTTGTACAAACGAGATTTGCTCTATCCCTTATGGTTGTGGTGCTACTCGAAGGCAGAAAGCCTATTGTTAGTGGCTTCTTCCTTCTGTTCCGTGTTTTGTTCAGATTTGGTTCAAAGCCTGTCACGAGAACTGTGGAGCATGCACGGAATACCTAGGCCAATTTCTGTGTCCAGTTGAGGTACGTCACGTGGGAGAAGCTCAACTCCCAGTCACATTATCTGGGTTCACTAATCTGACTTTTTGGGTAGTATGTATTTGTACAATTATTTGGTCTAACCAACGTTTACAATGTCTTGTAAACGTACTGACTGTAATGTTGGTTCTCGTTCCCGCTGCGCTACGCAAATCAACCGATTGTTCAACTTGCACAGATAACAAACGAGCTTTTCAGAATTTTTGACGAGAGTGCAAGCTGACATGCTGTGCGAGCTTAGAAATGACAGTGACGAAGGATTTTCTCTTGTTTGCACTTGACCATCTAATTTCTTTTTTTTTTTTTTTGCCTGGTCAGTTTCTGGGAAGACTGACTTAGTAGCACCCTGGGGATTTCACTAATGGATTTATGACTTCTCCATTCTTAATTTACATGACATTACTCCTAATAATAATTACCAACTCCTACGTATGCAGTGGTCCAGACATTTACTGTGCGCTTCAGGGCAAGTCTTTGGCTTAACAAAAGTATTAAAATGTATGCAAAACTCGAGCCCAGCCCACAGCCTATAAATCAACACATGGCAGTGAGACAAAAGATTATGGACTCCACAGCTAAAACGGTGGACTTGACAACCTTGCATACTACCCAAATAATTTTATCACTACAAAACACACGTGCATTTTCATACCAGATTTTGCATATTCAAAATCAGTCACCCAGGCTAAGCTGCAAAAGCATATTTCACATTGCGTCATTTTATGTACAATCTAATTACTCAAGCAATTCTACTTCAGTCAATGAGAATCGAAGGAAGCCTGTATTTCTGAAATGCTGTGAATATTGATTTGTGTTCCCCTGTAAATGTTTGAGGATTCTCTATATACCCACAATTTTCCAAAGCTGACAAGTCAAGTGAAGGGTATGTCTGTAATATCTTGTCACCAAATTGTAAATGTAATGTTTTATATTAAGGCAGGTTTGATGGCTAGTGCTGATGATATGATTTGTTTACTAGCCCGTGCTGGAATGAAGCACTAAAGGAGTAGACTGTATTTAAAGGGGACTGGTTTTTAGCTTCTTTTTGTTCCCCCCCCATATTGGGTTGGTCTATCTTGATTTGCACATGCAGGCTGAACATGCTTGTTTTCTGAACCCTTTTTCTAGATTTCATAGAGGACCTGTGATGGTTTCCCTCAAGATGGTCAACCAGAGAACTAACAAATAGTAGGCCTCAGTTATCAATGTGTGTAAATTATTTGTATGCTCATTTACATACAGAAAAAAAGAGTAGGGTGTACAGATAGAAATACGTTAATATCCTACTCGAGTCTTTGTAATGTTATGCGTAAAGTATAAACCTTATGACCACCAAATTTTTCACTTTTTTTTTCTTCTTCCATTTTTATAAATATTATTTTTTTTAACACATGATTTTTAAGCTTGTTGCGTAAAGACCTAAATGTCATTAAGAAGAAAGTTGCCTTCTTGTATTATTCATTCTAAATTATTAGCATATAAGAAGAGGCAGTGCAAATGGCAGAATTTATGAAGGTCAGCACATAATGCCCCTAGGAGGCAATGGACATGTAGGCAAGAGTATGTTGTGGTGTTTTTGGTCTCCTCTACCCTCTGCAGAGGATGAGTAAGTCAAGACCGTTCCCTTTGGTATCTGGTCAGTTTTAAAGAAGTAGTAGTAGGGAACCAACTACTTTTTTTGTTGTTGTTGTTTTTTGTTATCTTATGTTGTACGGGATGGATGACATCATATAAATCTCTGACTCATTCCATACGTTGGCCTTTTCAGGTGCTATGACTCCACTAGAATTTTTTTTTTTTCTTGTAAACATGATTTGAAAGAAACATCTGCCTTAGAGAGCCCCCCCCCCCCCTCTCTCTCTTCCTTGGCTTTTTTTTTAATGAAGTTTTTTGGCATCATCAAATGTGGAGTGTGTACATCTGGTGACTTAAAGGTCTTTTTTTTATCATCATGCATTTGGTAATACACAGAAAATCATAATCTCTGCAACTTCTGTAAATTTCTATTGTTTTGTCTTATGCAACCATTTTCACACAACCTTTCTCAAACCTTTTACATTTTTCCATGATGTGCATTTCCCCTTGCCACTGTATTTACGAGCATTTCTCAGTGCAGATGAAAGTAACTTATTCTGTATTTTGTGTGAAATTCTAAAAAAAACTTTGCAGCAAATACCAAATCTTACTTTATCTCGTCTGATGGCATATGGTAAAATGGTTAAACAGACATCACATCTTTAGATCAGCACTTGCCTCTGTATCTGTTGTAAGAATTATTAGGAAATGAGAGTTTCAGACCAACTATCTGTATCTAACTATCTGTAACTTCTCTTGCCTGTATGTTGATTAATATAACAGACTTGAGTTTTGGGGAGAACCGTTATTTACACACTGCAGGGGGAAAGAAAAAAAAATCAAGAGATTTAGTGCAGGAGTTTTAGTAATAGTTTATAAAAAAGTATATAAATAAACTATAATGTTTGAGGTGTTTGTAATTGCAGCAGTGGCAGTTGAATTTGGACGGCTAATTTGGGGAAACTACTGACTTTGCCTCCCAGAGTCTGTCTGAAGAGCTGCATATGACGCTATCCCTCATTATGTATCCAAATTGGAGCAAAGTTTATAGCAGATATAGGTTTACTACTCTTCCAAAGTAGTCATCATGTTTCTCGAGCCAGGTATTGATCAAGTTGTTTTAGTGATGAGGTTATTTTACTTGCTTGAATCAAATCTGTTTTTATCTAAAACTCGAAAAAACGTCGGTCCATAAATATGTCTACTTGGACCTGATGTGTTCTGTCAGTGGAAAAACTCAAGAAACAAAAAAGCTCTAGGGCTTCAACAAAGATCCAGGATATTATTGTAGACATTTAAATAATGAGTTTAATATCTGAATAGTTTCCTGTTCACTGAATAAATCCCTGGCTTATAGTGAACAGTGTAGACACTTTTTTTTTTTTCTTTTTTTTAAAATAATTCAGATGCATGAAAATATTATACAGGAAGATTATAAATGCGTGTGTAATGCACTGGAGAACTGATTTGAGATGGGATAAAAAGTTTGTAAACGTATAAGGCCGTGGAAATGTTGTAGGAAACTGCTCTTATGTTTCTTCAAAATATTAAAGACATTTATAAATTCACTAGCTGTTTTTATTACACTATAGTACAGAGAATTGTGACTTTGTGGAATTCTTTAATACACAGGTGTCAAATCTCTTCCAGAAAGGGCCTGTGTGTGTGCGCAGGTTTTCATTCCAACCAAGAAGAAACCACACCTGATTCCAACTGTTTCTTCAGTTGTTCTTAGCTTTGAATAGACTCTCAGGTGTGGCTTCTGCTTGGTTGGAATGAAAACCTGCACGCACGCACACGCGCATACAGGCCTTTTCTGGAGAAGATTTGACTTCTCTGCTTTAATGTAAGGATTCATAGGTTGAATAGCACGTACCTGGAATCAGTTGGTTTTCTGCTGAATCTGCCATTTCCTGTTTTTGTGACAAACAAATATAGACTCTGGAGTGTTGATGTAGAGAAGCATTCGACATATCCTCTGGAGATCATGAGTTTGCATTTTTATTTTGTTTTAACATAAATGCTCAATCCTTTTTGATTACCACTGACATCAATAGGTAAGACTGTGTGTGCGAGTGTGTGAAGCGAGACATTCCTGTGAACTCTAGTGCCATGCAGGGTTATTATAAGTCATTGGCCTTGTTTTATGGCACCTGTTGGTGAACTTCTGTGATATGGGTAGGTGATAAGATCTTCTACTGTTCTGACAAGCAGTAACGTCTTAATATGGTAAACCACTAACCATTATTGAAGTGCATGTTTCAAAAAGATCTAGATGAGTTTCTTATTGAGGGATCATATAAAACACACATTCATTGCCTCTAAAATATGGTGGTTATTAAATTGTTTATTTTATTTAATTCAAATCAACACTTTTCCTTCTGCACAAGTCAATGTTTAACTTTTCAACAAAGCAACCAAATTTATAAAACATAAATGGTGAGATTGTGATTCAAAGGTTTAGTGTCCCCTGTCTGCAAGTTGGAACTGTTATAATTTTTAAACACCTAAAACAAATAAAATTCCCCATCTGTGAAGATGTCATTTTTTGCCACATTTAGGACCTCTGTATTCTCATCGGCTTTTAGGCGTTTTTCTAGCACAGCTGCATGCTGGTTTGTTCTTAATACCCCTTGGTGTAGGTTTTAGTCATTATTCTTTATAAGCTTGTGCATACATGTGTTTATTTTAAAATGGCATTTTCTCTGTAGTCTTCATTATTATGTCTCCCCCACTAATGATGGTGGATGGCTGCACTATTCATTGCCCGTGAGAGTATGGCTATGGGTTCGGGCTTGCTCTTTTGTGTTTTTCTGCATCTTTCAGTTGAAGCGAAATGACTTGATGCCAATGCTTCTGCGGTTTGCAGCTGGTGTTACTGCTTTGCATGAAAGTTGGCTGCTGAGCATCAAGAGAGGGGATTTTGAATGTGTGGTGAAAGTTCATTTATGGGCCATTAATCTTGTAGTGCATAACCTTTTTTTTAGAATGAAAAAGAATACATGTGTGTAATATACAATTATTCTATAGCAACGAATGTTTACTCTATGCATTCTAATGTGCAGTATAGCTTCCAACGACTTTATTTGCTTCCTATTAGGAGTGAGCACCCTGGGAAAGACATCAGTACATTCCCATACAACTGGGGGGTGGACTATTTGATAATTGATTTCTATCACTGTCTGCAAATTGAGTTGTAAAAAATAATGCATTTATGAAATTAAAGAGAATTCATGAAAGTCTTCATGGAACACAATCAACGATAATGTTTAGTATGTCAAAGGAAGAAAGATTTGGAATGGAGTAGCTACATTTTTGTGTAGAAATCTGGGAGATTCTGTCTTGTTGGAGGAGTAGTAAAATATGGGACCTTGTTATGAAGCAGCCTGCTTTCTGTCTCTAGAACTTTCTCAAGCGGTCCGTTAATGCTGAAACGCCCAGCATTTTATAATTATAATTTTTAAAATTACATTTACTCCCTCTGTTTTACTCCTCTTTCCAATGCACAGTTACATTGTCTATTCAAATGAGCCACTGGTGAGCCATGCCCACCAGAGAACAGTAGAATTGAGCAAAAACCTGTAAGTGGGGATCTTGTATGAGATCACATTGGGGGGGGGGGGGGGGAGACTAACTGGCTTGTTTAAGCCCTGGGCAATACTAAAATGGAACAAAAAGGCAGGGACTTTTCTTTGGGTTTCTTTTGGATTTTTTTTTTCCTTTGGGTACACACACTGGCGCTCCATTTGCATATCTAAAGCAGACCTATTATGTGTAAATGTATTTTGACAGCATAATGATGAGGGGTTGTTTCATCCCCCACAAATCATATTCGACATGTAATGCAGTGTTTTTCTCGGCTGCTTTTTTAAGTCCTAGCAGTTATGTTTGTGCTCAGCGTTCAATACTTTTAAAATTAACTCTGCCATTCAAGTTCAAATCATAAAGGGAGAAGTCATGCAAAAACTTTGCTTAAAAGTTAAAACTGCAAATTATGCATTTAAATACATGCTACAAAGACTGCTTTCTGCTAAATAACCTGCACAGCTATGGTCTGCTTACTGTTCTGAACGATTATGAAAATTCTATGGTGATTTGAGGTTTGACTGTCTGCCCTCAGAATCTGTCCTAATGATCAATAACAATCTCGGTTGAAGACTCGGCAGCTTTTACTATTCCAAAGCCATGTATGCGCATTCACATTTTAAACCTGATATTCTTTCTCCAAGGTTGGACAGATATTTCTTGAAATGTGATGTTCAGTAAAACCTTACGGGGCTTTCGGATGAGTGCGAGAAATATAATAAATTAAGGTTTTTTTTTTTCAGGAAGTTTCAGAGTTTTAATAGGTTTAAATAAAGTGCTTGTTAAAACGATAAGACCTTTTTATTCATATTTAATTAAATTATGTAATGTAGATTAAATTCAAGAAATGGGACAAATGCGTAAATACAACAGGATGCAAAGTGCCTAAAAAGCACTATTCGGACGGGACTAGTTTTACTGGGGGAGGTTTGAGTTTGAATTTTTTTCAGCCGACGTCTGTCATTTCATGTATGGATTCGGACGGGACTAACATCTCCGTGATTATTATGGAGGTAGGCGTGTCTGTGTTTTACATGTGGGCGTTGCACAAGACCACGTGTTGAGGATGAGGATTTCTACTGGAGCGTAGAAAGCAGAAATACCGGCGCGCTAGAGATTGTACGGTAGTCCACGCTGACCACAAAACACGTTTCGGGAAAATTGTTTCGGCAAACAGACATTTGCATTCGGACGGGATTAGATTTCTCAGAGGGCCGCTGAGTTTGCTGAAAAACAGTAGGCAATTTGCTCTGGAAATTTCAGAGGTCGTGTGAGAAAAAGACAGACATGGCAGTTTCGGACAGGATTAAAATCACAAAGTACCTCTGTGAAACACAAATTTCTCTAACATCCCCCAGTAAAACTAGTCCCGTCTGAATAGTGCTAAAGATGGACTTAAAACTTTTTTTTTATGTAACAACGTCAGCAGTAACCTCATTTCCCCTTTCATTAGCATCACCAGTATGCTAATCGCCAGCCTGATCATTTGTCATCTGCACCTGTTTCTCACTGATTCATGCCTCAGGTTATGTTTTTCTTATGCCCAAATGATTCATAGGTCACTTGAGTGACTTAAGAAACAAAAACCGTTTCTCTGAAACTGGTCAGGTACAAGGACTGGACTGAAACTGCGAGACAAAACCTTGCCAAATAGGAGCGCCAAAAAGTTCTTCAGGAAACCTGGAGAACTATTTCTCAAGACTACATTTCATAAAAAATTTTAAGAAAGCCTGACTCTTTGGAAGCAAAATATAAAGAAATGAGGGTTGACAAGACTAGCACAGTACTGGAGTTGCTGACTAAAAACAGATTGTAGCAATTCTTGAAGTTATTTGAAGGTGGATTGTAGCTAGTTGTAAGGTTTGTGCATTTTTTTTTTTTTTAGAATATGTAGAATTACTAAACTCCTGGGTGCAGTGTTGGTCCCAAGCCTGGATGAAATGTGAAGATTTGCATCAGGAAGGGCATCTGGCGTAAAAGAGCTGTGTGTGGATTGGATGGGACTCTGTGGCAACCATTTCAGTTCCTGTCAGCTTGTTTAAAGTTCAGGAATGTGAAAAAGCTGCACAAGTGTCTAAAATATGTGTATTTTAAAATGTGTAGGTCTGCTGAATTGTTTGACTAGCTCACAAGCAATTACAGTTTAGGCAGTCAGTTTTTGGGAAGTGTTTAAAGGCAGCAAGGAGCTCTGTGTAGTAATTGAGCAGCCATGTGTTTTGTGTGTCTTTTGAGGATGTGAGCCCTTCCACTGTCGATTCTTACCGTATGGTGAGGATGTTTTCATCCCACTGGGTGTGTGCGTGTAAAAAGCAACTCAAGTCAGAGTTTGATCTGACAGTTCTTGTATGTTTTAGCTCAGCCTGATGGCATGGGTTAATTAATTATGACTGCGCCTGTTTTTGGGCTGTTGGACTCGTCTAGTGAGGGAGTGTACCGAGTGCATGTTTCTCACGGCTGCTGTGTAGGCAGCTGTGCAGCCCAGCGAGTATGCTGGCATGTGACTGAATTGCATTATTGCTTTAATCCAGGGTGAGCCCGGGTTCATCCCAAGTTCACTGGAAGGACTCCGCTCCTTCAAAAAGCATTCTCATATTTCAACTTTTTTTTGTTTTGTTTTGTTTTTTTTTCCCCATTTTACTAAACTTTTTTTTTTTCCCGTGCCACTGTTCAGGCATGCTTGCGTCTTTTTATTCAAACTGGGTTAAAGGTAGTGCCATTGTTCACCAGTTTAATTATAATAAGCAAAAGTAGTGCTCTTTTTAAAGACCGTTGCGACTGCGCAGGCCAGCTACACCTTTGTTCTAGGATTTACTTGTAGAAAATGTATTCACGTTTAGCTGGAGGATGTTATAAATAGATCCTGTAAAGCTTCCCAAATCTCATGTGCATTTAAAATGAAATTGAAAAATACTAGTTTGACTGGTATGCAAGAGCACACAAAAACAGCTAACTTGAAGCAGTAAATTCCTCGTTAATCTGAGCTGCTAAAACGGTTTTGCATTGAATCACATTTCACAGAATGGGAGTGTGTGGTTGCACTAATTGACGCAGGCATGTAGATGTGCGAGATGTGTGAGTCAGCAAAACTGAAGCATGTCGAGCAATTCCTCGGGAGCATCTAATGTTTTGGTCTTTACGAGCATAGCTGGAAGTAATGCAGTGCAAATCCGATTACGTGATGGTGTAATTATTTGGTTGGGGGTGGGGGAGTTGGGCAGTTAATCAAATAATGCTGTTGTCCAAAAGCTCTTAATCCCCTGTTAGTCTGAATCAGAGCCAAACTTGTAGTTTTGGTTTGTTGACTATTTGGCAGATAATTAAATGAAACGCACAAAAATTAGTTGCGGAATGTTTATTCCTGAAAATTTTTTTTTAAAGTAGAAGTATATTGATTTACAACACACAGCTAATATGTTGACACATTAATTATATGAATATCTTTTTATTTTGCATCACATCTCATTTTCTTTCCTCATTCATTGCTCCAGATATCTAGGACATGATTGAGCCGAATACAACGCAACAAATCACAAGTACAAATCTGATTCACTTTCTGCAGCTGGGTCGCTTCATAGTCGAAAGACATTCTCACTCCAAAGTTCTTTTGAAAGTGGTCATTTTGGTCCACACTTGGGTGCAATTGCTGTGGTGTTCTCACCAAACAAACCATGTGTGTGTCCAGATGAGGGACTCTTGTGTTTTTTGTTCATTATGTGATCATTCTGAATTATTTTGCATGTGTTAATACTTCCCCCATTTGCTTTAATTAGTTCATTTGCATAAACTGAAGTAAGCCATCAGCAGCTGACTGCAACTGAGGTGTTCGTTACGAATTGTTTCCTTTGAACACCCGCGTCTGTCCGTGAGCCTACATAAGGGGCATTCAAGTCAAACCGGGACTTCTGATAAATTTCTTGAATGAAGAAATGAAGGCATAAAACCGATTTGACATTTGCAGAAGACTTCAAGCACAAGAACTGTGAAACTTGGTTGCAGTAAAACATTTGAGTGGCGCAAACATTTTAAAGCCAGCTGTACATCGTCGAACATTTCAGCAAGTGGAACACCAGATTCTTGAAAATCTATTTGTGCAAGAGAAGCATCTGTCTGTGGGAAGTGATGTACACACAATCATTCAACAACACTTGTACATTACAGGAACTCGGCTGGGAGCTACTCCCACACCCCCTGTACAGTTCTGATCTCGCTCCAAGCCATTTCCACATGTTTGGGGTATCAAAGGTGTTCCTGAGAGGACAGCGTTTTATGCAAGAAGCAGGCGGTCTGATCGTGGCCTCTGTTTACAAGAACTTTCTATCTTGATGGTATCCAAGCACTAGTGAAATGTAGAAGGGATATATAAAAAGGTAGTTTTTACTCTCGTAACTGTTATTCTGAGCAATCAAAGCTCTCGTTTATACATCTCGGGCATTTTTTTTTTCTATACTTGTTGAATTGGCAAATGGCTAAATAATTAAGCGTGAGCAGTTGCTATACCCAAAAGTGCAAGCATACTGTATAAGCACCCCTCCTTTCCCCGGATTTGTTTCTGCCACCAAGTAATTGGTGTGTGTGGGTAGAAATAAATTTCAAGGCAATGTACTGTTTGCTTGCTACTTTACCACGTCTGTCTAGGTGGGACATTTGTCTACACCATGATTTGCCATCTCTACCTTCCCACTCTTGCATTAGCAGTTATCTGTAAGATGCCTCGAGTGTGTGAGTACAACCTGTCTGGTTCAGCTCCATGCTACACCATGCATTGCGACTGCTTTTGGCTGTAATGATTTGGGTCATGACTTCCATTACTCTATTAAAGGCATGGCCAATGGAGACTGCTTTATAGAGCAAAGTGGCACCAATTTGGCACGTCATCCTTTAAATCTGGTTCCAGGAAAGCCCTTATTAGCATCAGTATTAAAATGTGGTTGAAACAAAAGCGGCCAGTGTTCTCCAGACCCTGCAAATCCACATGGCGTTCCGTGCATTTCAATCAGTTCCCCGCATACGAGGCCAGACACTCTGACCGGCAGCCTGAGCCGCTGTTCTGAGGTACCAAAATAAACCTGTCGAAGCAGCACGTCAGCAGGGTATCGCTTCCATGTGTCGCGCTCTCCCACCCAGACGAGCTCCTCGGCTACAATACTTCTGACACGTTGTCATTTGGTTTCATGAAGCTCATTTCAGAATTGTTTTCTAGTTCATGTAGATTATATACTAGTTGTTCTTAAACCCGTGATTTGCAAATTAACACATTTACTTACTTTTTTTAAAGGTTGGACAGCCATAAAAAAAACGCTATTGTCTGTATTTGCAAATTCGCCACCCACTTGTGTTTTTTTTTTTTTCTTCTTTCTTCTTTTTCCCCTTCTCTCCCCTTCCTTCTTTGCTCAGGCCATCACCGGAGAGCCATGACCCATTTTAAATGGTTGTTTACTTGTATCAGAACAAGTACCAAGACGCTTCTCAATGAATTCTTGTCTACAATTCAATTAGGACTTGGCCCCCTTGAGCGATCCAGTATTTAACACACAGGGATTTGGTTCTCTTTGTCTTTTGCTGTTGCTTAGAACGGTTATTCTTTGTGCGAACACACACACACACACACACACACACACACACAGAGCAAAGGCAAAATGTGTGTGTATGTATATATAGCGCAGGACTGCGGATAAAGATATCGCAGCCTGTACTGGTAAAAGTAGTCTGCCTGTATAATGAGGTTTTGTCATCTTTTTCTGCCACGGCCTGTCTGGGAGCCAGACAGAATATTGCCACTTGTGGCTTTTCCTGAAAACAACACAGCTGCATATTATATATTTTTAAAGCCAGACATGTTATTGCTTTTCCCGTTATCTTCTGCCTAGACAAGCTCGAAAGAGGAAATGGCTTGCCTTTGCTTCCTCCCCCTTTATTTCCTATCAAACAAAAAAAAAATTGTGGCGACTGTGCTGAATGTGGTAAGCAGTGGTGATTTATGTGTGCGCTGCCTCATCATGTGATGTAATGTTACAGTGAGAAATCCCCCAGTTGCATTAACTGTAATGTAATATTCACAAGGAGGACATGGGAATAATACGATTCTCCAAGGCTACACAGCTTTCATTGCATTTTGTTGTGAATGAATTATCAAAAGAATGACTGTGAATCTCTTGGTACTGTATTCATAGCCAGCTACAGAACCCAAATGCGAACACCGCTGTAAATTCCAAGTGAGTCTTGAGACAGATGTGCGTAAGCCTTGTTTTGAAGACTGCATTGAGAATTGCAGGATGTAACCGACACAAATTTGAAACCACGCTAGTTATGCAACACCTGCCTCACGCGTATTGGCTCACAGTATGTGTGAGGCTCAGAGGAACACCGTTTGCATCCATGTTTTAATGATTCTGTTTTTCTGACTTAGAATGTGAACATTAGTAATGGTCGCCATGTTCTTCCTTGTTTATTACAGGTGGGGTGATTAGTGACGACTTTGACCTGTCTTTGCCTGCGCCTCTCGATCCCGAAACATCAGAGGACTCTTGAGGTCTGTGGAGGGGCCGAGGTGAAGGAGCAGAACCCCGGCCGTCTTTGCTGCTTGCCATTCCTTGCTTGGTTTTAGGAGGGAGGGAGACGCAAGGCACTATCTGAACCACCCAGAGCATGGGGCAGAAGGTTCCAGGGGGCATAAAGACCGTGGACATGCGGGATCCCACGACTCGGCCGCACAAGCTACAGCTGCAGGCCCTGGACTACAGCAAACCGCCACGGTTGGACATGCTACTGGACATGCCGCCTGCAGCCACCACGATTCAGGTTCAGCACTCGTGGAATAACGACGATCGTTCGCTTAACATCTTCGTCAAAGAGGACAACAAGCTCATTTTCCATCGCCACCCAGTGGCACAGAGTACGGACGCCATACGCGGTCGAGTCGGATACACGCGTGGCCTTCACGTCTGGGAAATCTTCTGGGCCCTGCGCCAGCGTGGCACTCATGCTGTAGTGGGCGTGGCCACTGGGGAAGCCCCTCTGCACTCGGTAGGATACACGGCACTGGTCGGGAACAACAACGAGTCCTGGGGCTGGGACCTGGGACGAAACAAACTTTACCATGATGGCAAAAATCTGCCCAGCCAGACCTACCCAGCTTTTCTGGAGTCTGATGAGACTTTTGTTGTTCCGGATTCGTTTCTGGTGGTGCTGGACATGGACGAGGGCACTTTAAGTTTCATTGTGGATGGACAGTATTTGGGGGTGGCTTTCCGAGGACTTAAGGGCAGAAAACTGTACCCTGTAGTAAGTGCAGTCTGGGGACATTGTGAAATCAGAATCCGGTACCTCAATGGACTTGATCGTAAGTACTACAATTTTGTGCGTGCAATTTAAATGTTGTGCAGCATTTGATTTTAATGTTTGTTAAACCTTAAGAGTTCTGTAGGTGTCGTCAGTGTATGGAAATATATTTTGTAGAGACCTCTGTGGTTGTATGGGGGAGGTGACATCACTGTTAAGTCTTGCAAATATCAGGGAAGTTATTTTCCTAGTCTAGCCGCTGTCTGTTTTCCACTGCACTTTATTGTTCCGCAGCTGATATGGATCTGTTACTTAAATATGTGCTCTCACCGCTGGATTAGTTATCCTTAATGATTTAATGATTAGGTGTTTCTTTTTTCCACCTAGTCATGTTTTAAAGACTCATTCTGTCATTTGTGGACCAGCTTGGCAATGAATCGTAATTCGATGTTTGACAGTGTTATTTAAAATGAAGCCCGAGGCTGATTTATTTTACATCTTTAGCAAACGCACCACATGTGAAATTCATATCGAGCCAGATCTCATGAGCCTCATACTTCTACAACCTGTCTACTCCAGGAAGCTTCTGTAACATAACTTCACCCGGTGATGCACATACACACACATACAGTTCTGAAAACCTTGACAATTATTCCACGCCCAAGGTGTGTATAAATAACCCACTTAATAGCTTAACTTGGAGATGGCGAGCAAGGAAAACATTTTAGGTGGGTGGTGCGATGACGTGTATCTCGTTTACAAGAGCTGCAATTTAAAATGCAGGTTTTGTAACGAGGCCCTATAAATCTACAGCGGTGCTGCTATCTTGGATTTACCATAGTGGAAGCCCTGAAACTTTTGAAGATGTGATGCATCTGAAGATTAATATTAGTAATAAAGCAGCATGCATTATGCATGTTAATTGAGATTTGATGGACAGAACACAAACACATCACAAATTAAATCTAAAACTATTATTTTGTATTTTTTGTAATGATTCTGAATTTGAAGGTTGAGTTTGACTGACTTGAAATTTAATTACTAATACGGTGCGTAGTTTTTCACCCAATGTACTTTGAAGTTGAAAAAAAACGTGCTCACTCAAGCTTTGCTGTATGATATCGGTATGATGTCATCGTGATGTGGTCCAGTAATGTGAGGGCCGCAGCTGAGTGCGAGCAGTCTAGCCAGTTCTCAGCACTCTCCCATAAACACTGTTTTTAAAAGGAAACGGACTCCTGACCACCAATTGCGTCCTGTCTAATCACACACATGTCCGTCATTACCTCCCCAGCCCAACACCCCCCCCAGGTGTCCTGTGCGTCCTCAGACGGTGAAAATGCTCTCACAGAGCCTCCCTTCAGGGAACTGAGTGAGTCGATGATGTGTAGGAACATTTTAATGATGGTCTGACTTCAGGAAGATGTTTTTAATGCAGCCTTAATGTGCCACATCAGCTCAGGATGCAGGTGTTCATGTGTTTTTTCGTCTCCTCTCGTGAGATTAGCTGGCTGAGAGAGCACAGCCAGTGCATTACTCAGCCGCTGGAGTCGTCGGCCTCGGCTTGCAGCGTATCCAGGCCCTGTGTCACAGCATTTGTAATGCTTTTCCTTCAGCGCTGGGTGAATTGGACAAAAGCCTGACTGTGCTGCTGCTTATATATAATGTTACCCTCTCTAGAGTGCAGTTTGTGAGGTTATGAAGTAAGCGCCGTGTAGCAGGTGGTACAGTGAGAACCAAGATGAAACACAGATGATGTAGCGGAGACAGACTGAAAGCCTTATTTTGGAGGAATTTGTTCTCACTGTGAATGTGTGTGGGTTGTTTTTGTGTGGTTTTGTAATGTTGTTTTCTGTGTTTTGTTCCTGCAGCTGAGCCCCTGCCTCTCATGGACCTGTGCAGACGTTCAGTGAGATTAGCATTGGGCCGCGAGAGACTGACTGAAATACATGGACTTCCTTTACCTGCCTCTCTCAAGAACTACCTGCTCTATCAATGATATGAGTGTCTTTACTTATTGTAAGGCAGAGCGGCTGTTCTCTCTGGGATGCGTTTTTTTTTTTTCTTCCCTTCCTTCTGACGGACTCGTTTTTTCTTAACTGCTTTTCTCCTCACTTTGGATTTTGGTACTTTGGGACTTTTATTTTTACACCAAGGACGCCTCGGTCTCACAATTGAAGTGTTTACGGTCATGTTTTGCATCCACTTTTTAAAAAAAAACCCTTGTTTTGTGGCTTGCTTCAGTCATGTCATATGCTGAATACACAATGGGAGACGCACTGAACCCTGTGACACGAGCTGTCCCAGAAAAGAACGTGTCCGCATGGCTGGATGGAAAATTGCACCGAGTTTGAAACCTCAGCTGTTCGCCATGACGGTTGCCTCTTTTTGTAGTTTTCATTTTTCCGCCATTCCTTAGCCATTTTAATTAGAGCTACATGGAGACGTGTACCGGATTTAGCTTTTTGAATGCTGGATGTTTAATTGTAGTTGGTCCAGCAGGACATCAGTGATGTACCTGCAAACTTGGTTGAGCATGAATTTAGAGAAGTTTTTAAAGATTTTTTTTTTGTTTGTTTGTTTGTTTTAATCTCCCATCCTTGTCTTTCCTTTTCAGAATTAGCAGGAGAGATGCAACTGAATGTGAGGTTCAAGGCAGAGGGCTTTTTTTTTTTTTTTTTTAAAGCAGAATGCAAATAAAAATTGACTCATTGTAGCAGACTGAGTGCGTGGCAATGGCTTTCCCCCTTTCCTCTTGGCAGGTTAAATATAGCCTGGTGTTAACTCCAGCAGCCCTGGCTGTCTGGCTTGGGGAAGCGGGACTTGACCTCTGTGTCTGTAATGGAGGTTGAAAGGCTAGCACTTGCACGACTTTACAAAGCTAGCATGCTCTAATAGCCTGCCTCGTTGCTCCTACAGTTAATCTGTCCCTTCCCCAGACTACACTGTAATATCTGAAGTGCCTGTCCATGGGAACGTTTGTGTTTAGAGAGAGAGCCATGATTTTTAAATGAAAAGAAGGATGGCATCACTGTGAAATTCTGCAACATTCATGAACAATAGTAAAAGCAGCAGGCTGTTTAGCTGTTGGTCCTCTTTTCTTTTTAATTCTTACCTTCTAATCAGTTTCTCTGTCGTTGCACACAATCTTTCATTTTACCATATTTGTGAAAAAACGCTGTTTTAATCTGTCAGTGCTGAGAAGGAGGCTTAATGGTCCAGAAGTGTGACTTAAAGTGCATATGTTGTGACACTACTGTACTGTGCCTTGCCCATGAGCTAACCACTGACTCCCCTGGTATTGATAAGGGGGGAGGGGGACATTCGATATACTGATGAGGAAACGTTCAAGTTTCTTTGCCCAGCCTATTCTCAGTTTACTGCAAATCTTGTTTTAGATGTGCAAATGTAGTTTCCTGTCTGATCTCCAGCTTGCTGGGTTATGTTCAGCTTTTTGTTCTTGTGTCCTTCCTGCCTGCAGACCATCACCCTCTTTGTATTAAGTGTTGTAGATAATGTTGATGACTATCTAATAAAGTTTATTATGAATATTGTCTCATTTTTATACATTTTAGATCACATTTATACGGCTTTAAAAAGTCAGTAAGGTTTTTTTTTTTTTTTTAAATGCCTCATTAAAAATGCCAGTTTTTTATATATTTATTGGCTGGTTACAGAAGACTTAAAAATTAGATTAATTCTGACCTAGTTATTCATAATCAAATACCTTTTAGTACATATTTGGTACAAAATATGAACTATTAGTTGATATTGGTGAGCTAACAAGGCAAAGGTTCTTTGGTTTGTTTCCTGGTCAGCAGATGTCCCAGGTGGAACCCTTGAGAAACTCCTTCACCAGAACAACACACTTCGGTGCTTTACTGACTGAGACGATGCTCGATTGCTCAGTGAGGTTTAATACGAGGAGGGTTTTTTCTATTTATTTATTATTATTTTTTTTTTATAAACACAGGGACATGAGTGCAAGCATGAGTGTGTATGTATGTGGTATATAATTGTTTTATTTTTTTGGCAACTGTCAGTTTATTTACCGATGTTACATGGGAGAAAATTGACGAATCCATAGATTTTGCAGAAAATGGAAACTGTTTGCGTCTTCCACAAATTTTGAGAGCTTCAGACTGATCATATACTTGATGCCTAAAAATCTAATTAAATTAATAGATCACGTCTGTCCACAGAGGGGGAAACCCTGTCTGCACATATTGTCCACAAGAACAGAACATTGATGTGACCACATGATGTAATACATTGCTCAACCTTTAATAATTTCCTTCCCAAGCTTTGACACACATTAGATTTTAGGCCTCCAATCTCTCACTGCCTGTAGCTATATTTATGTCTAATGAAACTGGCAACTTTTTTAAACAGCCAAGTGCCTGTTTCCTTCCTCAAGTTTTGTTCCTCTGGTAAAAACCTTGCTATCTTAACTTTGTACATGAGCTTGTCTCTAAACGTTGCGTCCACTTCTCACATGCACGCAGCGGAAACTCTATCTCTAGACAAAACATTGCAGAAGCCTTGTAAGAGGAACAGCACAGCGCCGGTCTACCCGGGTCACACGCTTCCATTTGATTGGTTCCCGCATAAAGTTCGACTGCTCTGATGTAATGGAACGCTTACGGTGAGCTCATTCCTGACTCTTAAGGCGAAAGAAATGGAGAGGAGTTCATATCATGTTCCTGACGTCACCTCGGTTGCCATGGCTGTGTGTTTTGCATACACAGAGCGTGCTGCTGCCTCGGTATGAAGTCACTCATCTCAAGTATGCAGCTTGGCGGGAACACTGCACTGTTTGGGTGTCTGGAACAGTACATTCCTGCCTGTGCTATTCTCCCAGAATTCGGAAGGCCAGGAGCAACTGCACACACTTTGAGGAGAAAGTCCTTCTTTTGTGGCTTTAATTATTGTGTCTATTCTAAAACGAACCTAGCTGTTAAGACTTTAAGTGGACAGGTGAAGTGCGTATATTGTGTCTATGGTATAAAGCTTCTGACTTTGTATAGCAGTTTTAGGCATGTGGCATGTTATTTGATGATGTCCGTCATAAATAAATGAACAGCTGAACCACTGAAACAGGGCTTCGAGACAAATCCTCCAGTTGCGCTCTTCTCTAACAATATAAGGTATTAGGAAGTGCCCCACAGTCCCACTGTGCACTATGATGGCCGTCGAGATGAATGTGACCGAGCTGATATCTTGTTTTTGCAGCTGGTCTATGGAGGAGTTTTTTTTTGTTGTTGTTGTTGCTCAAAGCGAAGGTTTATATCTTGAGTTTCTTTCCCAAAAGTATCCTTCCCAGGGCTTGTGTGGGTGATCACTGTAAGATTTTGAAGATTCCCTTTTAAGAAAAATGTAATTCGTGTGTACAAATATAGCCTGTGACCTGGCACAGGATGGACGTGAAGTTCTTCCTCCTCCACCATTTGTGCATGCCGTTATCACTTTAAGAAACATTGCACTTTTTCCATGGAAAGAATATGCAGGTTTTACAATTTTACCCAGTGCCAGTGACCAGGGCTTTAATATGAGCAAGAAATATCCAGCAATAGCAGAACACTTTTTATACATTGGCTTGGCCATGTGGATGAGTGTAAAGAACACTTATCTTTCAGTACGTCAGTACTAGAGTGCTTATTAATCGATAAATGTGCTTGATTGTAAGGGCGTGTTTACTATTTAGGCCGCCCTTGGTCCCAGAGACAAATTGTACAATTATTTAAATGTGAAAAACAGACAAAAATTATATTTAAAAAAATATAGACACCATAAATTCTAGTGAACTGTTGATGGGAAGAATAAAGTCTACTCACTTTCACTCATCATCTATACCACTTAATCCTGTATTCAGGGTCACGGGGGCCTGGAGCCTATCCCAGGAGACTTAGGGCACATGGCAGGGTACACCCTGGACAGGGTGCCAATCCATTGCAGGGCACAGACACACACACACACACAATTTGGAAACGCCAATTAGCCTAACCTACATGTCTTTGGACTGTGGGAGGAAACCCACCAAGCACGGGGAGAACATGCAAACTCCATGCACACAGAGACGGGAATCAAGCCTGGCCGGGGATCGAACCCGGACCCTGGCGGTGCAATGCGACAGTGCTAACCACTACACCACCCTGCTGCCGAATAAAGTCCATCCATTGAGTATTTTATTTCTCTGTATGACCCCAATCTCAATACCTTAATGCGCAGATAATGGAAAGTCTTGCATAAAAAAGTGGCACAATTTTAGTCATTTTTAGTCATTTTAGACATTCAAAATCTCTGTTGTAAGTATAGAAATAAAAATGAGAGAAAAAAAATCTTTTTGTTCTTTTTCCATTTTTGTATTGACCAGGGTTTAAACAAACAGCTTAGGTTTCCTCCCTATTGTGGCCTTACAGTATATAAGATGCCCTGCTCAGCTCTGCTGTTCACTGGCAGGGTGTGGCTTGTTAGTAGCTCATTAACATAGACACAGAAGCTGTGCATTTGAAGGAGGAGTGACATAGGAGTTTTGTCAGATCAACCCGTACAGTATTTTACGTTATGCTGATCAATCAGCTTTTAAAATACCTCGACTGTCTACTGTGACCAATCACATGATCGCTCTTGTCAGCCAGTAGATTAAGTAAAGTTTGACATGATGGATATGTGGGACTTAATGAAGCGTGGAAATGGCAAGGCTCCTCCTGCTGATGCTGCGAAAAGACCCCGAACAAAAAGTGCAAACGGTTTCCTCCCACAGTCCAAAGACCTGCAGATTAGGCTGATTGGCGTGAGTGGTTTAACCATGATGTCGCATGTAGTGATGTGATTGATCAATTCCCC
>JAAGKR010002882.1:60128-84124 GCA_011419295.1 Clarias macrocephalus
CCCCCCCCCCCCCCCCCCATTGAAATGCATGGTGTACATTAAGTTCTTTGAATGATGGCCGATTGTTTTTTTCATTGTTTCATATTTTAAATGGGGATTAATAGCTTTCATGGACTTTAGCTCTGTTTAGTCCAAAAGTAAAATTTGTTTACTAGTAGAATGACCAGAACAATTGAATTCTTTGTGAAACCGAAAATATTATTCCGGCTGTGGTTGACAACATTTTGTTTTGCTCGTTACTATGGTTTCAAACCCAGACTTCCTGTCAGAATTAGCGCTGTCATTAAGGAGTAGGGAAGTTGAATGAGGTGTTAAGAAAGAAATGACACTAATGTTTTGTCAGCAGAACTTGGTCACCTTCACATATTAATCTGGTGTCTATGCGGAATAGTTCGTCTCAACTCCTGGCCTGTTCGGTGGTATTGTTCACATATTCCCTGATTGAGCTGAACTGATCCAACTACAGTAGATTTGTTTAGTTTCTAGAGCACACCCACCCACCCATCCACACACACACACACACACACACACACACTCTCGGGTCTTTCTACAGCATTTTAAATAAGCAAAAAACACAGAGCAAAAAGTTGTCGAAAGATACTAACACTGTAACTGTCTCCTGTTTAGTCTGCTGAGAAGAAATCAAACCTTGTTTACATTCAGATGAAGGGGAAAAAAAAACACGTCTGGGTCAAAAGCAGCCTCTCAACAAGCAGTTACCTAGTTGCACTGTACAACAACGCTCAAAAAGCTTGCAAATGTTTGTATGAAGACATACCAATCTGAGCTGCTTTACATGTGGTCTTCCCCAGGCCTCACACACACACACACACACACACACACACACACACGGCACACACACACACACACACACACACACACACACACACACGGCGAACAATAAATTCTGCCCAAGTAACACTGTGGAACGCTGTTTTGTTTAAACACCCTTCTGCTCAGCCATAAAAAGAGCTAAACTCTAAAGCACAAGTACACAGGAGGTGTGCAGTTCAAATCCATCCACCTCTTAGAAAAGTCTATCCAAGAAAAAAAAAAAATCATAGTCTTATCTGGAGTGTTTAATCTAATGCTAGTAGCATCTAAAGGAAGTATAGATAGCCTCATGAGATCACTCAGGATGCCACCTAAAGTGAGAACGCTGCAGGAAATACGCTCTGGCAGCCCAGCTAAGTTTAGCTCTCTGACCTGACACGCAAGTGCAACGGGAGAGCAATACGACATCCTTTTTAAGGGCTTGCTATGACTGAACACGGGAGTTGCTATTTCAGACGCTAAGCTCATGCGTACTGTGGGGTGTAAATATGTTATCGGTCATCTGAGCAAGAAGACCTCCGCGTGCGAATGTAAATGACTTACAGGAATGGAAGAAAGGGAAAAGGCAGGTTGGAATAAAATGCCATGTCAGTATTACTTTCAGAAGTAAACACCTGTAATGATCTTAATGTGAAAGTTTTAAGCACTTGTAGGGTCAAGGATACAAAAAAAAAAAAAAAAAACTTTAACCAGGTGCTGAGAAATAGCGAATGAGGCACATCAGGAAAAAAATGGAAATTTGTTTTAAAAATGTACTTTGTGCTGCCAACTATGATGATCGATGTGCCCTGATTGAGATCTAAAAGCACAAGTGAGTGGGAACGCAGGAAAGGTTTGTGTGAACAGGCAGTCCCAGCTGTAGACGTAATGCCATAGCTGACCTGGAACTGCTGGCGGGGAATGTGCTGTACAGATGAAGGGTAATAAGTTACCCAGAATTCAGTAGTCCACAGGGAAGCATGAAAGGGTCATCAGCTTCCAGAAAGCTTATACTCAACAGAGGCTAGTAAATTCAAATGTACACTTTGTTGTTCTACAGTGGGTGTAAATTACATGCAATAATATGACAACAGCGAGTGCCGAAGTCTGGTTCAGTCCAGCTGTGGTGTCTGACCACCTCAAATTAAAAGCTTTTGTAAAGGAATTGCTTCATGTGAGGTTTCCATAAGTGCACTGATATTTCCATGTCAACACCTTATTGCTCCTACAGGTATAATGCCAATCCGTGTTTGGGTGTCTACAGGCAAAAAATACTTGGCAGCATTTATCTATCATGTGTTCTGGCAACTGTTAGATCTGGTTATTATGTTCTGTCTGTGCTGAAGCTTTTCGAAAGAAACCTGTGTAAGAGTAGGATGACAACATTTTTTGTAATAACAAAAAAAAAAAAAAAAGTTTTGTTTATGATATTAGAATTACAAGGCCAGCTGGGGATTTGTCATTATACTCTGGTAAACGGAGAAGTTCATGGTCGTCTCCATGACTACAAGGTGCCCAGAAATCATTCAGCTCAAATCGTCACCCCTCCACCGCAGTGTGTATGAGGTGTTTTTGCTAGAATGATGTTCGGCATGGCGCTGAGCATTAATTCCAAACAACTTCACTTTGGTCTCATCTGTCCATAGGTCGTTGTTCCAGAAGGCTTGTGGTTTGTTCTGTTGCAGTTTTTGAAAACTCAAGTCTTGCTTCCGTGTTCTTTTTAGAAAGAAGAAGCTGTCTCCTTGCAACCCTGTCCAAACAAACCAACTAAACTTGTTCAGACTTCTTCTAATTGTGCTGTCATGGACTTTAACATTTAACATGCTCAGTGAGGCCTATAGGGGCTGAGATGTAGCTCTTCGATTTTTTATATATATATTTTGTATTTCTCTGAGCATTGCACGGTCTGACCTTGGGGTCAATGTGCCGGGACGTCCACTCCTTGGA
Source organism: Clarias macrocephalus (assembly GCA_011419295.1). Taxonomy (NCBI): domain Eukaryota; kingdom Metazoa; phylum Chordata; class Actinopteri; order Siluriformes; family Clariidae; genus Clarias; species Clarias macrocephalus. The sequence goes on from JAAGKR010002882.1 coordinate 62,889, forward strand.
AGGTTGGCAACTTGTCATTAATGCTTTCCACTTGCGAATAATATTTCTCACTGTACAACGATGAACTCCAAATTGTTTGGAAATTGTTATATAACCCTTTCCAGATTGATGTGCAGCAACAACTGCTTCTCTAAGACCAGACCGTTGCTTATGTCTTTCCCTCTTGGCATAGTGTTAACACACACCTGAACGGTCCACACCAGCAAATTGCCAAAGCTTTTGCTTTTACAGAGGTCTGCACACCTGCTGATGATCAATTAATCAAAGGCTGATGAATATGAGCGTTTGGCTGTAACTCTTACCCTCTTAAATCCTGTGAAAGCAGTAAAAGGGGGTATTGGCTGCATTTTTTTTCCTTTTCTTTTTGGCTTCATTTTTGTTAAATAAATAGTTGCACAGTTGAATAAATTTTTTATTTTTATCTAAGGTTCTATTGGCCTAATACGAAGACCCGCTATGATCAGAGGATTTTTATTATGGTTCACACAGAATTAAAAGGGAGGGAGGGGGGGTACTAACATTTTGTACATGACGGTATGTGTCCTAATCAGGACACAACGCACATCAGCATGGGATACATGGTCAGGGTGCCAATCCTTTACATGACACACACACACTCTATGTCTATGACACAATCTAGACGCAATTTGGGAATGCCAGTGGACTAGTCTGCATGCCCTTGTACTGTGGGAGGAAACCAGAATATACGGCAGAAACCCACCAAGCACGGGGAGAACATAAAAAACCCACACACGCAGACCCCAAGTAGCAATCGAACCCTTGATTCTGGAGGTGCGAGGCCACAGTGCTAACCACTACGCCACTTTGCTGCCTATTATTATTATGTTAAGTTAGGGAGGGTGTACATTCCTAATCCATTAAAAGTCTAACAAGCTGTAAATGTATAGACATGAATGTTAGTATATGGTATAAAAGTATATCTTGTTTTAAGCAAAATATAATAAAAAATAATACGACATTGACAAAAGTTGAACATTTCATTAAATTGCACATGCATAAGGTTGATTCGGGTCAAATGATGTGTCTAAGGTAGGGAAGAGTGTTAGACTTTCTCAGGGCATGACAGCATTCTTCAGTCACATGCTGTGGTTTTTTTTGTTTTTGTTTTTTTGCTAGACTGTTGGATCTCTGCACCCTGAACAAGGAGTTCTGTCTCCAAGCCCGAGCTCTTAAAACTCATCATTGCAGCCAGTTGGGACAATTTCCTCCAACATCTTGATTTGTCCATTATATTTATACACTTTTGTGCTCTTCTAATACAAACACCGCAAGTTTTCATTGTAAATATGGATAAAAGTATGGAAATTGAAAGTTGTTATTGAATCTCCTTCGGTTCATATAATAAAATTTGATTGCTTCCTGTAAATAAAACCTGAGCTGACATGGTACCCTGTTTAAAAGGTTAACAGTAAAGCTTTTTGTACAGAATATGTCCTCTTTGGTTATGTTCCCATAACCACGGCATATAAACAGAATCCTGCTGGAAACTGGGGGAAATCCAGAGTGCTCACCTCACCTCCAGAATTTGTCTCCGGCCGCCGTGGGCCAGATGAGAGAAGTCTGTCTGAAACACTTTTCCTACACTGCACATGCCTGGGTTTGGTCAGATTATCGCCTGTCTTTGCTGTCTAGACGACACGTTATAGTCAGGTTCAGAGAGTATTTTGTCTAAGAAGTTACACAGGATAAAACGGGAATTACTGTAGACCATATTTCAACAGACTCATCCGGCTAAGCTCAGACTGATAAATGTCCAGCAGGATTTTTTTTTTCTTTTTTTCCCTCTGTGTGTTTATCTGGGCAAAGTGACAAAAGATATTTCTCTTAGTGATCTTGAATGAAACAGGAGAACAGAAGAGATTTTGCAAGGAAGGCACACAGCGAGATCGGACATGTCTTATTCCAAGCAAACCTGCTGGTGTTTTGTAAATCATAAAAATGTGTGTATGTTTTACATTTCATCCTCGTGCATATATGTGTAATACATTCACATGCAAGATTTTAAACATCCAGTGCAACCTATAATTTGTGGTTTGAGCTTTGCATAGGGCAGTGATGATCGGTTATTTTTGTCAGGCATAAGTATGTAAAAAGTGCAAGAATGGCAGAGTTGGATTTGTGTGCAAGAGGCTGGACAGTGTGGATCCCCGTGGCTGCGCTGGAAGCAAGTTTTTTTTTTTTTTTTTTTAAACAGCACTTGGTGTCCAGTGCCAGAAGGGAAGCAAAGGCTCACATGTCAGCAGGGTCTCACCACTATCTCGCTCTCTCCCCCCCCTTCCCCCCCCCCCCTTTTCCAACAACAAGCAGTCCAGCAACCAGTGGTAAACTTGCTGCTTCAAACCTATGACCTAAAGACTAATCCTCTTAAGACTCTTGGCACACAGAATGGAGAAGAAATATAATTCCTTTGGACAATGTACCAAATTCATCCTCCGCATGCTTTCCAAAACCAAAAACAGCAGTTTAACTTGAACTTTCACAGCCTCTAATGACAGAATCACTGCTCTGTACTCTTTTAGGTATTAGGCACATTTATTTTGGCTTATAGAAGAAAAGGAGAATGCTTGGCTCCACCGTGTTACGCTCTGAAGAATAAACCATGGAAGATTAAAAAAAAAAAAAAAACTTTTCACCCATGAATGAAAGCTGAGCATAATTTAGCTTCATAAAAGCACAACAGGTGATAGGGGGTTTAAGAGGTTGTAACACTGGCCATTTAATACTTTTCCAACAAACGCATCATTAACATGGCCACCTGTTCTATGAAGCTTAGGAGCTTAGGGTTTATTTAGTCGAGTGGAGTTTATTATGGCATGATAAACCAACAAGACATTTCAAGCAAGTTAGGATTTGCAGATGATCAAAATGAACCGAAATGGTTTTAGAGTGAATTAAAATATCAAATATATTTTTTGAGAGCGGACTAAATCTGGACTTTTATTACACTCACTGGATTTTTTTAATCTGTTAAACTAATTTTTTATAATAAATCTTCATATTTGTCACTTTATATTCTGATACCTTTTTGTACTCTTTGAAAGGTCATTTGTCTTTGGTTTTGTTACAGCAGTTTTCATGCTCTAGTTGCTTGTCTATCTGAATAAGACTTATCATAGAAAAGATATGACTATAAGTCATTAGCTGAAAAATAATTTGGCAAACGAACATGAATGAATTATGCCATGTAAACATTTTAGCCTGCTAATGGATATAATTACTGATCTAAATTACTTATCTAGTATTGTAATATCTGGATCATACTACAGTACTAGAACATATACGGTTTCTAAATAGTAAAAAAAAAAATTCAATTACCCAAGAACCAATGAGGAACAGTTACTTTCTTTTTTTACTAAATTGAAAACATTATGAACAAGTTATGTACAAGTGTGAACTCTGTGTATCAATCCAGTAATATTTAGGGATATGGTAAATGGATTTAGTTACATATTGCAATTCTTTAGTGCGGCAATTCATGTATTCATGTCATAATAGGTTTCTTGCCCACCCTTCGGAAGGCCCGGGTTCGATTCCGACCCAATACCCAAACCCCAGCCACTGATTGCAGTGCTGGTCCTAAGCCCGGATAAAATTAGAGGGTTGCGATAGGAAGGGGATAAAATCTGTGCCAAGTCGTGTGCAGATCTGGTGGTCTGCTGTAGCGACCCCTCAACGGCAGCAGCCGAAAGACCACCAACGACAAGGTAGTGTATATGGCGTGCTCTAAACTATTCATAAATCCTGTATGGTGTTGCTTTATGGAGCAAATTATTGCTTCATTCATTTAGAATTTTAACAAAAAAAAATCAAAGTGGGATATATAGACACTGTATGTGTCTATATATATACATAAAACCACAATACAAATCAAATCGGTATTGTGATACTATCGCATTGGGTAGTCCCTGGTGATTTCCATCCCTAGTAACATGGCATCTTTGCAACTCTTATATGAGTGAATCTCTTATCAACGTGAACCTGTGTTTTTTTTTCTGCATGGATTATGTGTAATTACTTCTAGATTTTCTTCTATCTCTGTGCTCTGTATACATTTTAAACTGTTTTCCCACCATGCGCAAGCGTGAGCGAAAATTTTGTCCATATGTATGCCCAATTTGAGGGCTTCAGTGGTGTACCACCCAGGAGAGGGCAGAAGGATAGGAGGCATACCTCTGAGGAGTAACCAAGGCTAGTCATGGAAAAGAGCGAAATTGCCTTCAAATGGGTGCCGAAGGCTGTTTGGAAGTGGGAAAACTGCAAACTAGACTGATTAACAAAGACCAGGTTTGTTTAAGTGTCCGGATTAATTAGGCAGACAATTCATTATAGTGAGTAGCAGTAATTACTTCAGTCCTCCCTCATGCGTAAAAGGGCAGGAGGACTTCGAGTGTGGCTAAGGTCAGGGTGGCTGAGGCAGGTGGGAAAGTTGTGGTCCAGACTGCTGCAACTCATACATGGATTCAGAGAAAACACAAGGTCTGACTCAAGCACAGTAACACGGCAGCAGTATGATTACATCATCAGTACCTTTTCCTCATATTAGACTTTCAGTTCAAAGGCTGTGGTTTTCCTTGCGTCTAAATATAACTGTCTGTCTGGTGCAAGTGCAGAGAGAATCTAGACGGATGATGGTTAAACGTTTTACGCAAAGCGCCTTTAAGCATCGCTGGACCATTATGAGATTTTTCGATTAATGTTAACGAAATATCAATGTCTACATGGAACCTGTCGACAAAAAGACAGTCGATGTAGATCGATGCGACCCATCAGACTGAAACACCCTCGATATTATGTGCTCATGTCGGCTGATAGCCTGCTTTACTGACACAACTGCATTATATAATTATTTTTTCTTTATGTTTCCCAAAATCCCTAAAAGGAGAAACTAAAAGTCTAAATGCTACAACAGGACACCTGGCAAATTTTTTGGTCTTGTGTTTTGGTGTGAATGAGAGGGTTGCAACCTTTCTGTTTACCATGTTGGGTACTGCGGGGAAACACGCCATGAACCCAGAAGAGCATTACGGAAATTATAAGTCACGAACGCAGCTGCCTATCTGTCTAAGTCTGTGTGTGGGTGTGTGATAGTTTGCACCACATCATCATATTATTCCATCCTGTGATATAATGCATTGCTTAACGCTAATAGTTTTTTTTTTTTCCTCAAGCTTTTGATAGACATGTTACCCCTCCCTTCTAATATCATAATCTGCCTGCCATTAACTTTTTTCCCACCAGAATGCTATCATTAACTTTATAAACTAGTGATGCATCGGTAAAGCTCCACAACTAAATGTTTTTCTGTACTCTTCTAACACAAAGCATTTATATTTTGTAGTCCGTACTACACCCTGGTGTAGTCATGTGCCTGCTCTACCCTTATGTACAAAGGTGAGTGTACAGCATGAATCACTGTTCTTTGTAACAACATGAATTATATCATAATGCATGAGGCTACTAGAATAATAGGCCGACCTTGTTACACGTTAGACCCATTTACAGCACAGTTATAGCTGATATTAATTATATACAGCAAAACAAAGCTGGTATGTGACCATGTTCCTATCGCACCATTGATGTCCTTGTATAACCCCTAACCCTTGCAGATACGGCTCACCATTATTTGCATTTTATTCCATTGTTCAAGGAAAGTGTTTCAGGCATGGACTGAGAATATCTCATAGGAATGCTCGTCACAAGCAGATTTTAAGTGTCCTTTGGTCTGTGTTTGTGAACAGTGATTAAAGCCATGTGGGCGAGAACATGAGGGAGCGCCCAGTGCCGGGAGCTCATGTGAGCAGGCCACTTCCTGTGGAGAAATTATTCGCAGGCCTCTGTGGTTCACAGCTCTCCCTGTTGGCTAGACATCACAAGCCCCCAGCCAGACACCACAACATGCTGTTTTCTTTTTTGCCTTGCCTTTTTCATGAGCTTGACCACACACGATAATTTAGCCGTGCCGATCAGCTGGGGAAGACGGGCACAGCTAGAGGCTCTTGGGGACGAGCAGGCTGGATTGATCGTTTCTGGCCTGGCTGGGCTTGTTCTATGACTGTTTCAGATGCATTTCCTGGGTTCTGGGATGCGTGAGGTGAGGGAGGACAAGGCTAACCTCAGACGCTGCTGGAATGATGGACTGCATGCTGAGACAATTAGCTGTCTGGATGTCATGTTGAAATTATAAACCAGCGAAATCTTAAGATATGCTCACACCGAATGATGCACGGCACAGCTTATTGGTGCAGAACTAGTTTAGCACCACAATTCAGCAGGGCCTATAAACTCAAAATAGACTGCAGATGGAGACTTTATCAGTCTGGAGATCTCTGTTAAAAGAGCAGAGGGATGATTTTTTTTCTTTCTTTTCAGTTTCACGGTCTAGACTTTATCTCTGATCTAATCTGAGCCCAATTAGAACCCACAAGTTTTTGAGTGCGATTGCTTAAGAGCTTGCCAAGCTCGTGATTTACAGCTGAACAACGAGAATAGAAAGGATGTCTACAGACACACTGTGTAAGACTCTTGTGCATGCAGAAAGATGAATGTGTGAGTAATGTAATCAGAACAGTATGCAGGTGGCTTCCTTTAATGTACTCATGACTATAGCATTTGTCTTTAAAACAAAACATTGAACCAGACAATCTCTGCCCAAGAGCTTTTGTTCAAAGCAATAACAGAAACTGTGGAAACATATTCATATTTCTATGAATATATGAGCCAGATAACATGTTAATAATGCGAACGACCCTTGTCTAGAATTTGGAAAGTTGTGCCAGTCTCCAATACTGGCACAACCACTCGCTTATCTCTAATGTAGTCATCATTTGGCCAGGAGTAAGATTTATTGAACTTTGTATTGAAGCTATCTAATATTACTGTCTCATGATGATTACTTTATCTCATATCTCAGATAATCTCACTGTAAAATTATAAAATAAAACAATCAGGGCAGTATAACTGCTTACTTCAGTCCTCAACACCCGAGGAATGTGGCACATAGGTTTACGGTGAAAATACAGTAGGTTATCAAAGTAGGTTATTTTACTTTTTTTATTTTAGTTAAATCCATCATTATCAAAATGATTTTATTTAATATTAAGTTGACCTATTTGACTGGCCATTTGAATCGAAAAAAGTTTTATTTACACCCCAAAAGCTTTGGAGAGAGAAAGAGAGAGAGAGAGAGAGAGAGAGAGAGAGAAATTAAAAGTGTATTAAAATAATCTTTATTCTCAAGTCTTTTGTAAAGCTAGTTAAGCCACAGCTGTCGTTCTCTTTTATTTTATGTCACCTATCCTTCAAAACAAGCACATGTCTTATATAACATTCTCCCAAATACAATTATTCATACATTTCCTCCAAGATCGCCTCCAATGTGAATAAAGGAGATAGATATCAGAACTGGACAATCCCTTAAACACACAGGGGCTGTAGGGCAGGTAGATGAATAAAAGAGAGAATCGCTGAATTCTGACTCGCAGGCTTCTAGTTCTAGCAATACCTATGTGGATTTCACAAATCTCATACATACCATTTGAGCCAAGATGGTGCCTTAAGGACATCATGCTAATTTGAAACCCTTCGACAATACCTCACTGGCTTTGAGCACAAGTATGTGGATGAACTGTGATGCCACTTATGCAAAAGCAGAAGAATTTCCAACATGTGTTTGTCTTAAAGCAGCACTAGAGGTTGTTAAAAAGTTTTTTCTTTTTCTTTTCTTTTCTCAAATGCTTAGATGTGAAATGAAAAGCAAATGGAGAAACGGTTCAACTCCGGGATGAAACGGCTACAGCCCGAGAAAGGAGCTACAGTACGCGCTGTTAATATGAAAACTATTTATCACAACTTCTGTGTGTCAATAAAATTCATTGTAATCAGTGTAGACAGACACCATAAACCATGAACCACTTCATGTTAAGGTTACTGTGTGTCATGGACTGTGTTTACAAGCAGCAAAACGAACTATGGAGGTTATGAGCAATAATATGTTTAACATTGTCGATTATGAACTGTTTTCCTGTAATGGTCTGGGAAAATCGCTATAGTTCAATCCATATTCTCACTGCGCAATTTTCTTTACTTTTAAGATATAATCTTTTAGAACTCCTACATCTCTAAGTCTCATAATATTTTGCTTTTGAAATTCTGTGAATAATGAGAATGATTTTCCTTGATTACATGTAATTTTAATACTAATCACAGCCATAAAGTCCCTCGATCTTACATGAAACTGGCTGCTGGAGGCTTTTAATGTGCAGTGAACTCAAAAAAACTTTTCGATTGACTGAGAAAACAATCGCATGTTCAAAAAGAGAGTTGTTTTGAAGAAATTTGGACTTCATGGAATGACATTTCCTAAAAAAAATTAGGAATCTTTTCTTGGATGAAACAGGGGGAAAAACCTTATTGTCCTTGACATCCTGTGATTTCTTTTTCTGATCTGAAGACCACAGATAGGAGAAAACACTCAGCAGGAAATTCTGGAGCTATCGCAGACTAATCCAATCAACTTAACATGTAGCATTAAGGGAAAGGCAAGCTGTGTAAGGTTTCAGAGGTCTCTTCAACACTAGATAGCTGCTCTCATATTTATGACTGTCCTACAGTAACCCCCACGAAAACAGGCAGGAGACAGCCATTCTGAGTCAGAAAGAGTTTTTCATCACCGTCCTTATATAAAATCTAATCTCTTCAGTCACGAGGGTTCGTCAGTTTGATATTTTACCTGTGATTTACAATTCCTCCCTTCATCATTACAACTGTGCCACTAAAAGTTATGCCTCAGTCAGCAAAGCCATTTTACACTGTAGAGTGATATAACTCAAGAACTATGAACATTTAACGCTATGGATGAGTGCAAAAGTTTATACGCCGTGTTTTTTTTTTTTTTTTTTAAACACATGCACCAAAATCATAGCTTTACAAATAAATTGAACTCAATAGAGAGAAGAAAAAAAAACTATTATTTCCTGCTAAAGTCCAAAACAAATAACAAAATCAACTGACTCATTATTTGAAAAGGAAGGAGTCAAACCTTTTGTAGACTCATGATATGACTGGAAAAAAAGCCAGTCTATGACATCTGTTCCAGTTACAGCAGATATTCAAAGAAGAATGTACAGAGAATGAAACTGAATGTGGTTACTCAGTTTGGTGTAAAGGAAAAAGAGTTTCTGTAAGAGTGATAATAGAAATGATTTGCATGGTTTATGTATGATATTATACTAATATCATGTAGATTAGTTGGTTATGTTTTAAATTAAGGTTCCATAACTAATATTGCAAGGGGCATTCAAGTAAAATTATGACTTTAGATTGTGCAGAATAACAGAACACAGTTATGAGGGGGACAAAAAAAATTCTCCAAATAATGCCCTGTTATATTAGTGCACTTTTCCCAGCATTTCAGTACTGCTTGGTTACCAACAAGGTAGCAAGTAGAAAGGTATGCCGGATTAATGAAATAGCTCCCATCCAAGTTTCTGTAATGTGCAAGTGGTGTTTGTGAATGAGTGCATGCATATACAATTTCCACAGACAGATCTCTTTTGCAAGTTTGAAAAGTCTCTTATTTGAAAAGTCTCTTTATAAATTAGCTGTGGGTTTTCAAGGACCACCTTGGCTGAGATCATGATTCATGGAGGTACGGCCTTCTTTAAAGCGTTTGAACCAATCAAATATTTGACACGAATCTTAGCACCATACTGTGCGAGATGAATGACATCGGTTATACTGTATGCCTATATTCACAAGAGATCTTGAAAACCACTAGTAATTTACTGAATTAACTAAACAGAATGAACATTTCTTAACATTAATACAAGTTAATACAATAGATCTGCATTGGCTAGTGCTTATTTGATAACTAAAAATTCTGAATTAATAATACAATTATTACATTATAATATGTTCCTAAATATTGATAACGTAGTCAAATGCCAGATCTCCAGATGTAAATTTTGTTATTATTATCCAGCCTAAGCTTTGACTTTTATTATTTTACAACCTCAAACATGTTCTTAAGGTGTGGTTCACACTGGTCATTATGGCCTTATTTTAAAAATGAACTGATAGCATGAACAATGGTTAATGTACTGTATGTTCTGATATATTTTTAAGCATTATTATTATAACTTTTTTTTTTTTGTACTTTTGGCCTTGTTTGGTTTACCATTCCAAAGTAAAAAGTGTTGTTCAAGGTATTTATGGTGTTAATTCTGAAAGGTATAATTTGCTCATACTGTCAATTCATGGAATAATATAAATATAAAGCACAATGTTTTAACTTCTTATACACCACTGCTTCACTTTATAATTCCATGGTCGTTCTTCATTTTTATTTCTTTCTACTTTGTAAAGCAATGTTGAAGGCGTCTAAAATATGCAATCTCCAGAAATAACAGTTAATGTTGAGATGTATCTGCTACTCATGATCCGTAAAGCCTTTATAATGACTCTAATCCGAGTTGCAGTTTATTGGTGATTTTTGCGGCTGGTAACTTTAAATGAATTTCTCCTCTGCAGCAGAGGTAAGTTTTGGTCTTGCCTTCCTGGCAAGGTCTTTATGAGAGCCAGTGTCATCATGGTGCTTGATGGGTTTTGCAAATGCACTTGACATTACTGATCTTGCAAGAACTATTGCAGAAAGGCTGACCTCCATGTCTTAAAATAACGACTGACTGTTGATGTTTTTGCTGTTGGTACAAAATTACCTACTTTCATATGTGTTATTTCATAGTTTTGAAATCCCCAGTATTGTTGTAGAGTGTGGAAAATAAATCATTAACAAAAAATTCGCAAGTGACCCCAAACTTTTGAGCGGTAGTGTATCTTACACATATTTGCTACTTCTGATGATAGAGAAAAAAACATATACAGTACTTTTTCTGATTAAAATATATTTCTTTGTCCTTTGTTAAAATTTTTTAAAAAGGTACGCAAACTTACGATTTTAACTGTATTTATACTCAGCTTCATCTAGTTTTATTGCTTTTTTATTTTCCCAAAGGAATATGATGCTGTTTTTCACCTCTTAATTTGTTTGCAGACTCTGAACTTTGGCCGTAATGACATTACCGCACGTTAGCGCCAACGATTTATTAGCCATGAATGGACAGATGATTCAGATCGTTAAATTAATTTTCTTCTCTCTCTAATTACCCGGCAAAAACAAGTGACGGCATATCTCATGGCCGAGGGAATGAGACTTTATCTGTTGTGCTGGCTGGGTGATGGTAAACAAGTTATCTGCCTCACAGTGCCCACAGAAACATAAGGCTCTCTCTGTGCTGGGTCTGATAATGGTAATGGTCAGCACAGGCTAATCATCAATTATTATTATTACCCATAGCCAGGGAAACATGTACGAACACATTCAAACAAACAAGGGATTGCTGTGAGTGGAATGAACTGAGCAGAGGCTGAGATAGGGCACTCTGTGGTGAGAAACATATTCTAGCAACAATTTGGTGATATTTTATTCGGATGCATTTCAAGTCTTGAACTTCAAGTACAGGGCACTTACGCATTCCTTCCCTGGTGAAGTATCCAGACAAATAGGCATTTGTTTGTGGTTGTAGCCACATGAATCTGTCTGCAAGCCCTTGGATTCATACACAGGATAGACAAAAGCTGCTTTATTGAATGATGGGAAGAAATATAGATCAGTATATTATTTACAGGAGGAAGCAAAACAGTCATGAATGGAAGCCATTGTGACAGTCATCTGAAAGTGCATATGTGGCTGAGACACGATTATGTTTCCTGTGGTGGAGAGGCCATATTTTGCGCTTCAAATGGACCTGTTTAAAGACCAGTCTTCTTTTTTCTTGCGGCCTTAAATGTAACTGGAGACCATATGTGTAATAGGTAAGAAGTTTAATAAAATGACAAAACCATCACTGTGTGTGAGAATTTGCAGTAAGTCAGTGCTATTAACAGCACTTAGACAGACTTGGTACCGGGGGTCATTTGACTCCTGAGTGTGGCTTTTGTAATTCCTTTTATTCCTTGTGTCAAGGTTGAAGTATGAGGGAGAGAGAATGGTAAAGCAATCACACAGCTTGCGTCCCTTCTGTATGTCAAGCTATAGAGATTTACCTCAGAAAATGTCTCCGGTACACATAAAACTGCAAGGGAAGAAAGCTGTGCGGTAGAAGAATCCTCAAAAGACATGTTTTTATATCTTTGTGACCATTTTCACCTTAAGGGGACATTTGGATGGTCCCCAAAAAATAAATGTAAAAAACTAAATAAATAAATAAAATCCTTTTGGTTAAAATTTTGGTTAGATTAGACACGGTGCTAATTAACTGCTTTAATAATTTTGTTAGTAAAATGTCCTCAAGTCCTTTTATAAGGATGGCAAGACAAATGTGTTTGCATGTATGTGTCAGGATGCCACAAGGTTTTTGGTCTGTTTCATATAAGAACATTAACAACCATTAAAGCTACTAAGGTATTTATGGTAATGAGGTATACAACATTTGTATCTTGCTCCGATGTCTATTTTTACTTTCAGACTTATGCTAGGGTTTTACATCAAACTTCTATTATAGGGTTCAGTGAATCCTAAACATTAACGTTTTGTATTTCTGGTATGTGTTTGTAATTAATTCCAATGTCATAATAGATAAAGTTCAGATTTTCTCAATGTTCTAAGGAAATTCATGAGGAGTGAGAAGTTTCTTTTGGGATGGTTGTTTCCCAGTAGTCCTGCTGTGGCTTGGCGACTAGCTGTGAGAAACGGTTGGATTTTCCTCTCTTTCTCAAGACGAGAGAGATTGTGAACACTTAAATGACTCTATATAATTTATTTACTCTTTATTTATTTAAACCTATCTCAAAAAGACACCCTGGAATGTAACCAATACAAAGCCAAGAGCAATATTAGGATAAATTTATACAGTTTTTCTGGATCTACTATGCAGGGCATATACACTTCAAATCAATTCAATTTTATTTGTGTAGCACTTTTGTCGCACAGCAGCTTTACAGAAATAAAAATGGGGAAATAAAAATTTATTTTTTTAATTAAAAAAAGACTAAATTATAAATGATCAGTTATTTAATTTTTTCTGTTTGACCCTGATGAGCAAGCCAAGGGTGATAGTGGCAAAGAAAATCTCCCTGAGATGACAAGAGGAAGAAACCTTGAGAGGATCCAGACTCAAAATGGAAATCAGCCTCATTTTGGTGATACTCAATAGTATGACCATAAATCAATTTCTGCTGTAATTATGTTTTAATTATAGAACAGGAAAAGTTATTTACAGTTTATTCCTGTGTGATTTATCTAAGAAAACCTGACAGGATTTCTGAGAGAATTTTAGATTTTTTGAGAATAAAGATAATTCATAATCTTTGTGGCTAATGCTAGCCCGCTAGGCAGCAGGAACAAATCTAAATTTATTTTCTGAGAGACTTCTTTTTTATATTCATCACATTTAATGCGAGCTAGCTAAGCAACATAAGCAAATGTGCTAGGATTAGGATATAATGTGTGAGGATTTTCACAGTTAGGTTATGTTATATGTTATGTTGTTAATGATAACATAATTGTTTACTAGCACTAGCCTGTAAGCTAACATGAGTTTATCTGACAGGATTTCTGACAGGAATTTAAGTCAAATTTCTAAATATTCAAAATCTTCACTGCATGTTTTTCTCTAGTTGGCTAGCACCAGCTAATACTTCTGAAAAGACTGTTAAATCTAAGATAAGAGTCCACAGAGGTTCCATGGGAGTATCTTTGAGACTCATAATGTATTAAGGATTTGCATACTGGACTGCATTTCGCAGGAGCTCTTAAAACATTTTAATTTTTTAAAATTATATATTGTTTCTATGACTAATAAATAAATAAATATTAATAATAACATGCTCATTTCTACATTGCTACATGCTACATTATTGCATCGTCATTCTCATATTCCATTAGTGTTAAAATTCACACGTTATTTAAAACATTATGACTTCTGTTTAACCTGACATATCCAAAACCCCTAATGCACAGTTTGATTTCTGAAGCTTCCTTATTAACACACAGGCAAGGCTACCATGTAAGCACATGTATTTATGTATGTACTGTATGTTATGTATGTATGTATGTATGTATTTTTATCAAATCATTGACCTGTATTTCCAGCACAGATCTTTGTTGCTTGACTTTTAAGTTTTTTAATAATGAGTGGGTTTTTATATAAAGTTTTTCATCAAGCTTGGTCTGACCAGCTGCTGAGCTGATCAATTTAAATTCATCAATAAATGAGATTTTTATATAATAAATGAGATTTTTATATAATAAATGAGATTTTCTGCCATTCATGTTAGTGTTATGTTCTCAAAAACAACCTGTCTAAGAAAATCGGTAGCGGTAATTTCAAAACGGTTTCCATGTTCCATCTAAATGATAAAACATGATGGGCCATGCAAGCTGTGCAGTTTTACTTTCTGCACCCACCTTTTTCTGATCTTTCTGGAAAACATAATCCAGTCTGATTAACAAGCAGGTGTTGGGGTTCACCCATTAACAGATAAGAAAGGCTTGCTGGTCTCTTATAGAGTGTTTGTCCTACCTTTGTATATTTGTTTCTTGGCAACCAGATTCTTCTAAACCTTCAGTTCACTCAACTATATGGGCAGACTGCGGTTTTTATGATGGTTTATTACGACACTTGGAAAAGCAGCCAGCGTTACTCCATAAGTACACCAAATAGCTCCCTGTCACGCATCCAGCCAAATCCATGCCTGTTTTATGAACCAGTGAGTCATTCTCATCCATTTGATTCACAGGTAATTCCCAATGTGTGTTTCTAAAAGTTAAACAAAGTTATTTGATTAATTAGATCACATTTCCATCAGTGATATTTAAGGGAGGTAAACAAGGACTTGACTTTATTTGCCCTTGTATCCATGTTTGAAGATGTTCTCATCTCTATGGTCTCTATTATGCGCTGGGGGAAGTTTACGAAAATAGTTGCTCAGTTAGGAAAAAGGGAGGATATGTTAGAAAGACAAATCTTACTCGTTGAAGCACATATGACATGCTTAGCAATGATGTCAAACAAACACTCTGGCGTCAACAAGGGCCTTGATATCCATGACCCAGAAATTGCCTCTTACTAGATCATGGAGTGAGCTGTGTTTTTCCTTCACTAGGTGGCATAATTCATGGAGAAGTAAAGCAGAATGGAAATTAACCCAGTCAACTCCTTTACCATGTAATCCAAATGCTGACAAAGCATTTCATATACATTCAAAGTTCAATATAGCTAGAAATCGTCCTGAATGCGTTTAAGGGTTACCTGCGGTAAAGCGTGGACTTACGATATAAGGTACAGATAAACATGCCATTCTATTGCATGTTTATGCAATAAATTAAAGTTTTGTAGTTTTAACCTAACTGTAATTGTAGTACAACCTTGTAAGTGGAACTGTGGGATGTTTAAAAAAACCTCTGCTTTCTTTCAAACCAGGCACCAAAACACAGCCTCATATAGTACATGCCAAAAACACCAGACTGTCAGAATGGCCATAATCCAAACTGGTAGAAGAAGCTGAGTGGATGTGAGTGTATCCAAAGTACAAGAGGTTGTGGGATCGAGATCTTTGTTGAGGAGGTAATTAGTGGCTAAAATCCCACCACTGCTTGGCCTCTCTCTCTCTCTCTCTCTCTCTCTCTCTCTCTCTCTCTCTCTCTCTCTCTCTGTCTCTCTCCTGCTTATTCTGTTTCTTTCTCTATTTCTCCCTCAACTTTCCCACTTTTGCTTCTCTCACTGTTATGAGTCAGGTTCTCTTGATTTGACTCTGAATGTGAATATTTCTCTTGCTGCTGTTTATAGAAGGCTGTGTGTCGGGGGGTCTTTAATTACTTTCATACTTTTGCACACTCATTCTTTGTAAGTTAACTTTCTTTTTGTTAAAATCTGATTGTGACTATTATAACTCTTTGAATCATATAAAAACCCACCTCTGCTGAGAAACAATGAGCGAAACATTTAGGATTGAGTAAGTTTATGTTCCAAACTCAATATTCAGAAACATTATGCCCCTTTGGGGGGATGGAAGAGTTTCTGGGCCAAAGTGAACCTGTCATCAAATTTACTGCAGATGTTTAATAATGCTGTGCGATGAATTTGTGCCAGAGCATAAGTCCAGTCAGTAGCGCTTAAAATGAGACTGATGTACATCTCCAACTTATTGTCAAACATGAGTTATGCTAGGGGACTTTCTAGTCTGACAATATTTAGAGAAAATAAATCATCCTGGGTAAATATACAGTAGATACACCACCGAAACAGGCCACATTGCTGACAATCTATGATGGCTAACTGAATGTAGGTCATGTTGGTATGATAAACAAAACATCTTGTTCACGTCAAGAATTGAGATTTATACTCTAAAATCTAAATTTAAATTTGTCTTGTGATACCTGATGAAAATACATAATTAATAATAAAAAATAATCCAGTTTATTCTGGTGATAGTAATAAGTCAAAAGTTCTCAAAATCCTGTAAATCATGCTATGCTAGGTTGTCCCATATACAGTACGCGGATTGACAATGCATACCGTATAAGGTACATTACAACTCATGTTCAGTCTAAACTCAAAGTTTGGAACTGAGAGTATACAGTAATTTGGGCTTTTGGCAGTTTGTCTTGTCGGCCTAGTTTTGTAGACAATATAATGCTGAGGGAGATGTTTTATATATTCTCAAGCAAATCCTCACTGTCAATCAGTTAACCTAATATTCCATGAGAAACATAAGTGTTCTGAGGCTATGATGGGCTACGGGGATTTCTGATTCAGTGTAAGGAAAATAAATCCAGTTTATATCATGGAGAACCATGCCCAGTGTCTTGCATCTCTCTCTCTCTCTCTCTCTCTCTCTCTCTCTCTCTCTCTCTCTCTCTGCCTTTCTATGAACAAAGAATCTTGTCTAATCCCACGCCTCTTGCCGGACACTACCAGTGCTCTATGTTCCACAAAAAACATGCATTTTTTCCTCTCAAACTACATCACTCCTGCTTTCAGTTGTAATCAGCTGGCTCACTTTTCCTGTCTGTAATGGTCTCATTATGAGCAGAGTCTAGACACTGTACAATGTGACCATGCTGCCCACATGGACATGACAAGGCCAAAATCCCAGCCAAATATTATAAAGTGTCTTTTGTGAGTTTAGCGGTGGCAGAATATTAGACAAAGGTGGCTGATATAATGTCTCAGACAAGGTGGGTGTGTTAAATCTCTTTTGGCTTTTATACCACAGTCTGAGTAGGTTTCTTACAGTATGACAAGCAACACCGGGCTGGGTGAATTGTTATTCATCAACATTTATCATATAAGTCAGAAATTTCATTTGGCACGCACTGTAAAGTGGAGGCCTGCCATTGTGCCAGAAAATCACAATTTGGCTCTCTATTCACCCTTAAACCTTACTGCCTCGGCTTCCCTTGCTGTGGCGACCTGATACCCTTATCTCCTGGACACAGAGGAAGATAATAGCCTAGTGTACAGGGTGTTGAAAGCCACTTAACCAGCAAATCACCAGACATTCTGAAGTGCTATCAAAATAGCACTTCCGAAGTATCCAGAAAGATTCATTTGTCTCCTCAGATGCCTGTGCTATTAATAACTTAATTGGTGTACTTTGTCCTTATGCATATGTCTCCCCTCTGTTGCTGACTGAGACATGGGCAGTGGAGATTCATCCAGGCTTCCGCCTTCACAGTTGCAATGGGTTTCTTCATTTTTGAAAGAACTACTCCGATGTACACGACTGTAGGAAATGTAATTAATCTAAAACCCATTCTGTGTGCTAATAGACACATTTGATGGGACGTTTGGGCAGGAGGAGCTCCCATTGTACCTCCTGTAATTTGCACATCTCAGATAAGTGGGATGTTTGTACACTTCAGTGTTGGACAGTATCTCTGATAAACTGCTGTGCTCTTTGTTTACCAGTAAACTGCTTTTATATGGAAGCATAATTCATGCTTAATTGCTGTAACTCAACTACCAGTACCTACAGTGACCAGTACAGTGAAACTAATATTTTCTCTGGAAATGTGTGATATATTTGTATAGCATACAACGATCAGTCATAACATTGCAATGAAAATCATTATGCTCGGTATTGTGCCACCTGGGCAGCTCTGGCCATTTGGGGCATGACTCAATAAGACTTCTGGGGTGGGCAATGTCTGTCACCAGGACATTAGTGGAAGATCCTTTGGCTTCTGTGGATTGCAGGGTGCATCATCTGTGTATTGGATTTGGCACCATAGGTGCTCGATTGAATTGGGATCTAGGACGTTTGGAAGCCAGTTTGGCAGTCTTGAGCATTTTGATCTCTGTGTGTGGTGGGCTGTGGAGCACTGGGTGTTCTGGTGTCTTTCTATTGTGGCCAGCATTGACTTTTTTCATCAGTTTGTGCTCCATTGGCTTTTCTGTGGCATTAAACCAGACAGGCTGGCCTTTGCTTCCTGCAGGCATGGGAGAGCCTTGGGTACCCGTGATCCTATCACCAGTTTACTTGTGAATTATTCATCTCTCATCATTCAATTATCAGTTTATTTTTGCTTCTTTCAGCTCTATCATCTTTCATAGAAGATCCCTTATAGAAAATGTCACCTGTGCCATGATGGTTTACTTTCAATCTAATGAATTTGGATTTTAATGCAGGAAAGCAGTTTAGTCAGTTTTCCTTCTCACTCGCTGCATAATTCCATCACAGCTGCTACAGATGTTGTTTATTCCCTGCGAACAGTTATATTCTTCCAATTTATAAATCTGACAGGTAACCATTGACTTCATTTATGAGTAGTAGTGGAATAAAATGCATTTGCGTCAGTTGTTTGAATACTTGTCTGTTTCGCTGCATGTGTGCTATACTATTTATTCCTTACATACAAAATGCTGAGTTCTCCTAATCTTCTTCCTTTATGTATTACCACATACTGTACTTAAGGAGTATAAATAATTTAATATCCGAGTCAGCATGTTACTCTTACTCTATCCGTGCTTATGTCTAATGCCTTATGCTATATTAGCTGGGCACTCAGACATTATTCATCAGAATAAATGGACACGCTGACCTTGATTTAATGTCTTTGTTGAGTCCTGGTCAAAAGAGCTTTATAGAAAACCATAAAAAAAGCAGGCTTTTAAAAGATGGTAATTGATATGTAAAACTGGTTAATTAGTTCAATCAGAACCCCCTTCCCCCCCAGGCATCATGAGGTGATGAGGAGTGTGTTAGGAGGGTGGCAAGCAGTAAATGAAGTGCTAAATGGGAGCGGATAAGATCTGCGTGAATGATACATCGCATCATGTTATGGAGTGTGAAGTCATCACCTCCACATTGACATTAAATTAGTTCTCAAGGCAGTCCATAAAACGCAGGCAAAAAAAAAAAGCGTATATAGGTAAAGTGTAAATCTCATTGATCCTCCGAGTCGCAGCAGCTTCACATTTGTTTCGTAAGACACTCAAGCCTACACCTCAGAAGAGGATCACATATGAATGCAGCAGGGAATGTAGCTATAGGAGCACGTGTTAAGGATACAGTATATTACAAAGGATGATTATTGCTAAATTCTGGAATGTGTATCAGATGAAAATGATGTGAAGAACAAATTGCTTTCAGCATTCTAGATATTCTTACCCTTTTTAAATTATCGTTAAACACTTGTATTATATCTAGCTCCCAATTTGAAGTGTGATGCCACACATCATCTACAAAAAAAATGTCCCTGTCATTGATTTAAATGGATTAATTTCTATTATACACTACCAGTCAAAAGTTACAGGTCTTTCCTGATTTTTATTTATTTCAGCATTTTAAAACAATCTTGAAGGCATTCACAATATGCCATAATCTCCTTTGAACTGTTGATATTGAGATGTTTCTGCTACTCATGCTCTGTAAAGCCTTCAAAACGGCTCTAATCTGAGGTGTTGTTGGTTAATTGGTGATTTCTGAGGCTGGGAAATCTAAATGAACTTCTCCTCTGCAGCAGAGCTGAGTTTTGGTCTTGCGTTCCTGGGATAGCCTTCATGAGAGCTTCATGGTCCTTGATGGATTTTGCAAATACACTTGACATTAACTTTTCCAGAACAGCTGACATGTTATTAAAGCCTAAGCACTATAACATCAGCATGATGATGATGACATGGCTATTACATCATCATCATTGCAGTGAAAGTGCTGACATGTCATTATGTGTGAAGGGCCCTCTTTTTTCCCAGCATGTGGGGCTTTTCGGGGGACAAAAAGTGGTTAATAGCTTTCCATGTGACATTACTGAGTGAAATTACATTGAGTGACATCACATTTAATGACATCAAATTGAGTAACATAATAGCTTGATGACTCCCCCCCCACCCCCCCCCCCCACCCCCCGCCCAAACATCCGCAGCTTTTTGGAGGTCTTAACCTAAAATTCCCCCTATTCTACAATTATGTCATAACAGTATTGGTATGGCCCCTTTAAATGCATGTTAACATGCTCAAAAATAACACAGCTTAATATCTATTTGTGCTTTATTTCACTTAAATATGGGTTTTTAATATAATTATTTTAAATTCAATTCCAGAATGGGTTTTATAAATTTTGCTGCATTTTTAAGTGGGAGTATTATGTCAATAATAATAATAATAATAATAATAATAATAATAATATATTATTTACATGATTCGTACTGCAATAAGACTGAATGCATGTTTTTTTCAATGTTCCAACCTTTTACAATAATAAACAATAGGGATGTTTTTTTTATATAACTGTCTGCTAATTATCAATGCTTACTTTTACTTTCATTTTTCTTTTTATTCATCAAAAGCAAGCATTCATGAAGGAGTTTACTTTCATGTTTGCTTTGAGCCAACTGAAAGTGGAACAGGACTGTGGTGAACAAAGTGGTAGACAGGACACACATTTTTATTACACACGATCGCCCTCTAGTGTTCGATCAGTTAACATGCTTATAAAATTTAAAATTAGGATTTTATACTTATTGTCTGCTTTATCAGAAACATTGGTACACCTGCACATTCATGCAGTTATTCAGTTACACAATGATGTGGAATCCTGGCAGTGCAAAAAAACAAAAAACAAAAAAACAAGCATGCAAATACAGTCTAGGAGCTTCAGCTTATTTTTATATCAAATATCAGCATTGAGAAAAAGCATCATTGTGGTTGTTGCT
>JAAGKR010002883.1:0-31872 GCA_011419295.1 Clarias macrocephalus
CAAATCTGACCCATGGATTCACTTAACTGAACTGCACAACATCACCAATAAAAATAAATTAATAAATTTTTTTGAAGAAAAAAACAAAAGAAAAAAAACACAACAGCTCTAATTCGGTGATCCCATGGTCAAGGATGCTGCCTTGTAAAGAATTCCTGAGGCAAAACACTGCATATGTTGTTTCATCCTGATTCCCCCAGTCCAGAATTAACTTCTCGGTCTAAGCGCCAAAAGATGTAAAAAATAAATAAATAAATCTCCACAGCTTGATGCCATCACCATAGAGTCAGATCTGCCTAATGATGTACAGTTTCATAGGCAGTGCAGAGTTTCAAGCTCCGGCATGGGCTACTCCGGCTTAGTGGTCAGCGCTGTCGCCTTCCACCTCCAGGTTCTACATTCGATTCCCATTTCGGATCTCTGTGCGTGGAGACTGCAGGTTCTCCGCGTGCTTGGTGGGTTTCCTCCAGGTACTCTGATTTCCTCGCACAGTCCAAAGACATACAAACTAAGTTAATTCCTGCATTGTGCAAAATGTAGCACCACGGTCGTACACAATGGGAGTAGATGCAGTGGTAACCATTGGCCTCTACCATATCTAGTTGGACTACAGATGTTCCTAGATAGATAGATGGATGGATGGGTGAGCTGTGTGTGCACATGGTGCCAGGATTGGATACTCCCCTGACCAGGACAAACCTTATGAAGGTGAATGCGAGAGTGACAGAGGTGTAAACTTGTACATAAATCTAATTTCCTAATGATGGCGTTTCCCTGAATTCAGATCACGCTGCATTTACATGTTCGATAATTACAAACCCAGATTGCTTCATCAGTCACACTCAGTGGTGCTTTTACACACAGTGTAAAAAAAAAAAAAAACCACTATTAATTCACCAATCAGGCTAGAGATTATCTAATGATTCGGTCATAACACTATATGAAAAGGGTATCATGATAATATTGTATCTCCTATTAAGGAATTCTGTGGGATTTTGCAGCCTTTGTGATTAAAAATAAATAAATAGGCGATTAATTGCACTGATTTAATTTAACAAATCAGGAGTATTTTGACTCATTGATGAAAGAAAAACTAACAACATGAGGAAAATGCAAACATACTGAATACTGGACATCATGAAAAACATTTCCATGACGGTCATTTAAATCATAAACAGCCTCCATCAGAAACATGCTGAATGTATTAGACAGCTTTATCATGAGCTCAAAACAAGTTTTCAAAAACGTTCTTGCTCCAGGCAGATGATAAAAGAAGGACAAAAACAACTTCACAGATTTCCAACAAGATGATTTAAACACTACTCTTCTAGCCAAAAGCGTACTAAAAGGAAACGTTCCTGACTTGTGAGGTTGCCTGAAGCAGCCGTTGGCCGATAATGAGTTGGGGAAAACATTTCTGATGAAGTAAAAGTTTAACAAGTGACAGTTCTGAGTCAGAGAGAACTGCATGAGCCAGATATACCTGCTGCAATCCGCAATCCAAACCAAGAATTTTACTCACTTAACAATCCTCAGACTTGGGCTACAGGTTACTTCTTAAATAAGCGTTTAAAATACAGACAAAGCCAGATTAGATTCTGGGATCCTTACTTCATCACTCGTCAGTGCCCCACCCCCGCGCCCCCCAGCCCAAATCCCCAAAACCCCCACCCTGCGGCTTAATGGCGAAGCGTCAGCTCAACCAATCGCTGGATTCCAAATATAAAAAAAGATCCTTACCGGCAAGTCGACGCTGACATCCGTGCCATCCAGCAGCGACACTCGACAAGTGATGATGGACGTGGCATCTCCGGCCGCAGGGATATGCGTTTGTGCACGCTGGGCCTCCCGGAGCCGAGCTTTCTCAGCGTGCTTACGGCCAGATCGCCGGCCCAGTGTCCGTCGCAGGAAACTCAGCATGACTGCGCTTTAATGTGGCCCAACCTGAAAAAAGTGATAAAAGTAGAATGTGAATTTTCCCACATTCTTATAGAAATGACCTATACTGACCTGGAGTAATGATTATTTCTACTTCTGATCAGCTATTTAAATCAATCATTTGTCATGTAGCAATACAAGAAGTCATTTTGGATTCAGAAAAAATATAGCAAAACCAAAGGAGGAACAGACCACAAAACACCCATTATTGCAGATAAGCTACTACACCAGGATAGATTCTATAAAATGGTTAAAAACCGAATTACACTAATCCAAATTTTTTCCCGGCATCCAATCGCTGGCGAGCGTCGATGCCCAGCGCGCGATATCTGATCTTTGTTTCTCAAATGTTCAATAACTGATGTGTATTCCCTTCCAGCGTCTAATCACTGAGTATTATTTCTCAACATCCAATCACAGATCATTGTTTACCCTTTATCCAACGTCCAATCACTGACGAGCATTCCCTTCCCGACGTCCAATCACTGACGAGCATTCCCTTCCCGACGTCCAATCACTGACGAGCATTCCCTTCCCGACGTCCAATCACTGACGAGCATTCCCTTCCCGACGTCCAATCACTGACGAGCATTCCCTTCCCGACGTCCAATCACTGACGAGCATTCCCTTCCCGACGTCCAATCACTGACGAGCATTCCCTTCCCGACGTCCAATCACTGACGAGCATTCCCTTCCCGACGTCCAATCACTGACGAGCATTCCCTTCCCGACGTCCAATCACTGACGAGCGTTGTTTCTAAATGTCTAATCACTGAGTAATAATTCTCAAGATCCAATCACTGATCATTGTTTACCCTTTGTCCAATCAAGGATGAGTACTGTTTCCCCAATGTCCAATCACTAATGAGCATCACTTCTAATTGTCCAATGACGGTTTTTTTTTGGGGGGGGGGGGTGTTTTTTGCTAACGTCCAATCAAGGAAGACTATTATTTCCCAACATACAATCAATCACTGATTACTGGTTCCCAGTGTCCAATCACTGATGAGCATGAGGTCCTAATGTCCAATGAGTGGATCAGAAGCCCACGCTGTGTGTAATGTCCCTGAAGCGTGTGTCTGTGCTGTAGGAGACGTCGGGGTGTGAGTTCTGCCCCACCTGTGGCTCCTGGGCTTTAATCCAAATCATATAGTCAGTAATAAACAACTGAACTTGCGCGCGCAACAAGTTTCCACCTGCCACATGATTTCACACACAAACACTCTTTCATGTTTCACAAATAATCATCACACGCCTGATGTACTGTTATTGACTAAATTACAAGAAGAAATAATAATAAAGCGAGAAATAATTCAACTAACACCGCATTTCTGCACAGCAAGTAAATCAGTGATCGATAATATAAAAGGTTAAAACAACACTTGACGCGCTTCCATGGTTGTAACAACAAAAAACGCGATATGTTTTTAGAATCAATTTTATTTATTATAAATAAATAAATAAATAAATAAATAAATAAATCAATAACAGTGCGTCTTTACACTTTACAAGACCTAGCGGCTTCCCGAGCCGACCTGCATGAATACAAAGCGCGTTATTCTTTTCCCAACCGTTCTGCGTCAAACCCGCCTCCCACACCACATTGGCTATTTACTTCCAAACGGAGCGTTCCAACCAATCCTAGCGCAGATACTCAAACCCTCCTAACCAATCGCAGCAGAGGAGGCGGGATATTCCCGGATTACGAGTGGGGGAAAAATATCGCCATAGCAGCGCATAGTGATTCCACTTGTTGATCCAGCGATGTGGAGACAAAGCGGTAAGGAGGTTACTCACAGCAGCGGCGTGTCTCAGTCCCGGAGATAAACACACTCCTCTCACAGCACCGCGCTGCAGCCCGCCATCCCTGCTCACAGCCTCGCACTTACACAGCGGAGAGCTACAGCGCTACAGAGCTTCTCCAAACTTCCACCTGATCTCCCCTGGTCCCAAAGATCTACCACTGAGTTTTTTTTCCCTCCCCGTCAGGAAATGACGTCATATAAATCTTAACGAGTGGATTTGCATTTAAAGGGCCCGCGTTGGTTTGGAAATAAAGCAGGGTGATTCTTCTTGTCCACATTTTCTTCTTCTTCTTCTTATTATTATTATATACGTTATAATATCTATATTATATATTTTCACAAAGCTGACATTTTTATGTAAATGATTTATCTTTACTTTGTCCTAAATTAATGCACACTTTTGCACTCACTTGTGGGTGGGGGTCAAAGTAGGTAGAGCAGGGGTGTCCAAATCCAGTCCTGGAGGGACAGTGTCCAACACAGTTTGGTGCTTCTTCTTCTCAAACACAGCTGATTTAACTAATCTGTTAATTACTAGGTTCAGTGGGTGTGTTTAGGTGAATTACAAACTGTGCTGGTCACTGGCCCTCCAGGACTGGATTTGGACACCCCTGAGGTCGAGGGTCAAATGCTGAGCTACAATTTTTCCATCCCATCAATCCCCATCCAATCAAATGACCTCCAACCCCATCCCACTCCGCTCCATTTCATCCCACACCCATCCCACTCCACCCAATCCCACACCCCTGCCCTCTCGTCCCGCTCCAATCCATCCAATCCCACTTCACCCCATCCAATTCCTACCCCATCCCATCCCTCCTTATTTCATGCCACTCATCCCCATCCCATCCTACTCTGCCTTGCCCCGTCCTATCTCAGTGTGCCCCATCCCATCCCACTCCTCCCTATCCAATCCCATGCCCTCTCATCCCATCACACTCTGGGTCACTCCTCCCCATCCCATCACACTCATCTTATTTAATCATCACACTGCCAATACAAATAAACTTTTTATTTATTTATTTTTTTAACACTAAATATTTTGTTAGTTTCGGACTGACATCTTGCTACGACCATGAGTCATTTCCAGGGTAAAAACACTATCAGAGCTGTTCAATTACTTAGTGTCATTTCATTTGAAGATGTTGGGATTCCATAATTCTTGGTTTGAATAGCAAACCTTTATACATTATTACCCAAATATCACATCAAATATTATTATACTACACTATCATTCTATCATATAGTATTAGCCACAAATCCTATTTTATTTTTTATCCATTTTCAGACAGATAATGTTACTATCTGGGATTGAAGTGAATCATTCTGACAGGTAGTGGATTTTGCAGCAGCACCACCCACTGGTTATTCTGAAAGGTCTGATTACGTGAAGGAAACCACCCAGTTTATAAATCAGATTCTTTTGGAACAGTGTGAAGTAGCCTGAGGTCATTTACTACATCCTGACTCACAGCATTGGGTAACAATGTTGTGAGCCAAAAAAATTCCTTAGTACTGAATGTCATCAGTGACTAATTGACCAAGAAGGAGCAACAATGGCAGTATTTATGTGTGAGTAGAAAGGAGAATTTGGGCTTGATAAAGCACTTCAGTGAGCAGGAACAGAGCTCAAACTCAATTATCAAAAGGCAGAAAGAGCAAAGACATTTGTGTGGATTTGTCTCTTTTTGAAATATTGGGATCATGTAAAGGGTATTACAATTTCTAACAGGACTGGTGTTTTTTAGGTAAATACGAGGTTGAGTCAACTAATATTCTCACTCTAGTTATATTAAAACTTCTGTTGGCCGCACCTTCTTATCAGCGCTTCCTGTTCAACGCTGCTGTCACCTCAGTCACTGCTATGCAGGTGTAACATCAACTCATTTCTAACTGTGGTGCAAGGAAAAATGGACGCCCCAATTGTGATCTGCACAAACGGAGAGCAGCATGCAGTGTTAAATTTTTTTGCGGTCTGAGAGTATACAGTACAGACCAAAAGTTTGGACACACCTTCTCATTCAAGAGTTTTCTTTATTGTGTTTTTTATTGTGTCCTTTAGCCCAAACGCGTCTCTTCTGCTTGTTGCCTGTCCTTAGCAGTGGTTTCCTAGCAGATATTCTACCATGAAGGCCTGATTCACACAGTCTCCTCTTAACAGTTGTTCTAGAGACGTGTCTGCTGCTAGAACTCTGTGTGGCATTGACCTGCTCTCTGATCTGAGCTGCTGTTAACCTGCGGTTTCTGAGGCTGGTGACTCGGATGAACTTATCCTCCGCAGCAGAGGCGACTCTTGGTCTTCCTTTCCTGGGCCGGTCCGCATGTGAGCCAGTTTCTTTGTAGCGCTTGATGGTTTTTGTGACTGCACTTAGGGACACTTTCAAAGTTTTTCCAATTTTTCGGACTGACTGACCTTCTTAAGTAATGATGGCCACTCGTTTTTCTTTACTTAGCTGCTTTTTTCTTGCCATAATACAAATTCAACCTCTTTGAATGAGAAGGTGTGTCCAAACCTTTGGTCTGTACTGTACCTGGTGCCGAAACAACTCATGGAAGAGCATAAACAGAAGCATTTGGATGTCTGCAAACAAAATTTGGACTGACATTCCAAGGATGGTGAAAGTTTCTGAAGGAGAATTGTTACTGGTGACGAGACATGGATTCATCACTATGAGCCTGAGAGTAAAAGGCAGACTCTGGAACGGAAACATCCTCAAATGCTGACGAAGGAAAAGTTCAAAAGTCAACCAGCAGCTGGAAAATTTATGCTTACATTTTTCTAGGATTCTCAAGTGTCAGTATTGGAACATTATCAGGGAAAAAAGGTCAACAATCAACAGGCTCGTTAGATGACAAGATGCTTTTTGAAGAGCTGAAGGATTAAATGCAGAGGACTGCTATCCAAGGACGTTGTGATATTGTATGACGTTGCACATCTGCACACGTCTGCTCACACTGTCGACACTCTGGTTGTGAGGTGTTTAAAGCATCCTCGCTATAATTCTGATCTCACTCCATCGGACGTTCTCCTGTTTGGTCCCCTGAAAGCAGCCCTACGAGGATAAAGATTCACCTCTGATGAAGAAATGAAAACAACGGTGCGTTCTTGTCTCACAGCTCAGCCCAAAGCATTTTGTAATGAGGCAATACGAAATCTTGTTGACTGATGTAATCAAAAGCAAGATCATCTTGGAAAATTATATATTTGTTTTTTGTAAAAGTGAATTAAATTCTACAGCCAGAGTGAGGATCATTTTTGACTCACCTTGTAACAAATGCTTAAACCCAACAGGGGCTCATGAAGATGAATATTTATTGTGAATACCTGCCCATCACACTGTTAAATTTTAAGATTAATGTAAACGGTATAGAATGTCTTTGTAGGGTCCCTTCACTGGAACCTGGAACTAAGGAGCCCAAGCCTGTTCCAGCATGACGATACGCCATAAATCTAGAACAGGAGTGTGATGGCCAAACCTTTGGCTTTGTAGTGCATGACTTAACGAAGAGCTGAGTGAGGTAGGATAAATAAGTAATATTATGACTCTCCAGGCATCTCGACTTGACTGTTTTATGTCGTTTGTATCCTTAATAATCCATCATAATATTAAAAATCTTAAGGTTTAAACACCATCATAAGACATTTTACACAAGTATTTAGTAAAGCACACTACTAAAGGAAGATGTCAAATCCTATTAGCGAAGCAAAATTCACTGGAGTGTTCAACCAGCTATTGGGAAATTGATCAATTCACTCAAGCTTGGCTACTGCAGGAGGTTCACAATCTGATTCATGCTCTGAATAGCAGCAGGGGTAGTTAGCATAGCATAATGCTCTTTGATCTACCCTGCTGGAAATTTTAAATTCAGGTCAATCTTATTAACCCACCACAGACATGCTGAAATCCTTCTATACTGCTGTTCCAGCAGGGGGGGCCAAAGTTGGTCTCCAAGTGAGAGGAACACCCTGAATACCTTACCCGCAGAGCCAGAAGGACAAAAAGCCTATAGCCCCAAGTTACAGAAGTATTTATTCATTTATTTTTTGCTCTGGCTTTTAAAATGAGCATCTGTAGGGGGAATAAAAAAAAAGTACAGGCATAAAAGCATCATTATTATTATTCATTTAAATAGAATGAAAGAAATACAGGATTTAAAAAGGGAAAGTCTGAAAAGCTGACCTTTGATTCGATTAAGCTTCCCCACAGTTCAATGGCTTTTGAATGAAAACTGTAGCAAAATGAAGATTAATTCCTTTCTCCATTTATTTACACATTACGAATAGATGAAAGTTCATATTACTGATGTGAAACAAAAAGTAACATGACACATTCTCCCTTCTATTTTAAAGATATTTTAATATACAACATCATATTCACACTGTAGACTATTTACAAAATAAACAAGTGGCACTAGTTTTGCAAGGGTACTGGGGGGGGGGGGAACGATAAATATAAATGTCAACATCTTTAGAAATGTTAAAATTGTGTATTTAGTAGCTTCTATGACCCTCTCTATTAAAAAAGTGCTGTCCTTTTCAGCAAGGCATGAGAGATTTATTTATATATAGATATAGATAGATTTATTTATTTCTCAAAAAAAAAAAAAATCTACACCAAAACCTGAATTATTTGCTGGGTTTTTTTTTTTTTTTTTTAACTGACATTCAACAACAGCGTTGCAATTGGTCCAGAAACCTGCTTCCGAATATGACCATTTCATATACATATACATACACACAAACTGACAATTCCAAAAGAAGAGACTTTGCGGAGTTCACAGCACAGACTGAGATGCACCATCCTGAGCCGGGCAAGTAAACCTGAGGTGTACAAGGGACAAGGTTTTAAATCCGCTCCAATTTGCAAAAAAGTTTGACCAATCCCGGCTACATTAAAACAATCCCAACTATTTATGCAGAAAATTTGACCAATCCTAAACTCTAGTGCAGAAAGTTTGAACAATCCCTCCCTACACTTAAGCACAGCAACCAACCAACCTACCTCGCCCACTAGTACAGAGAGTGACCAATCCTTCCTATGTAGGCAGATCGTTTAACTAATCCCGCCCACGCTTGAAGAGAATTTGATAAATCCCCACCACTAATGCGGAAAATGTAACAAATCCTGCCTACCATTGCAGAAAATTTGATCAATCTCACCCACTTGCAGAAAGTTTGCTCAATCTCACGTGCTGTACTAATCCCAAAGTGTAATGACCTGTCTGCTCCCTCCGAACGTTTGATCAATCGTGCTTGTTCTTGCAAAAGGTTTGACTAATCCCGCTCACACCCACATAGGGTCTGATCAATCCTGCCTGCTCCTGGATAAAGTTTGGCTGATCTCGCAGGAAGTTGAATAAATCCTGCTTACTCCAAGACAAATCCTGCTCAGTGTTGCTGCAAGTTCGTCCCCATCTCTCACTGCATGATCTCTTCTAATGACTCTAGTTGTTAACGAGTGAGTGTGATGAACACACACACAATCAGCCAACAAAATCAAATATGTTCCCATGTTAATAAACCGAGCATTTCTGTCTGCCTATTCAGTCCCTTTTTTTTTTTGTTTGTTTGTTTGTTTGGGTCCCTTGACGTCCCTGTCCCGATACACACCTCTGGTAAGACTTGACCGGTGGGACATGGGCTTGTTTAACAGGTAAATCACAGAAAGTTTGTTTATTTCTGAGGAAGTCTCAGGAAGGCTAAAAAAACAGAAGAGACATAACACTATAAAGGTCACATGCCAATCCTGAACCAGACACTGAGTTAATTCAGGTGTATGCCTAAGGCTAGACTCTGTATGACCTGAACACGACGAGACACGGCTGCACGTAGACGCACGCTCAGCGGACAAAGCAGGTAAAGCCCTCAGAAGCTACACATAACACAGAAATTCAGCGCTAACAGAGCAAACAGTGACTGCTTATCCACACATACACACACACACTGGTGTGATCTCTCATGGAATCACATATGGAGTCAGACGCTGAGTTGCATATGCACAAGTGTGCCATCCACTGAGTCACAATATTAGCACAGACCAGCCATAGCTACACCTCATGAACGAACACACACATACATTTCTTTCATCCTGTTTGTGCACTGACAAACATACATGTGGTAAGTTCAAATCCCACACACTTCCTGTACCTGTGTGCTTGTGTTTGACCTTTGCATCAAGTCACACTTGAATGTACAGAGAAACTTTCCCCTCATCGAGAGCGCTTCTAAAAATCGCCGTCGAGCTGACTGAACCTTTCACAGAGCGTAAACTCTCCGTCAACTTTAAAGCTTATTGCGAGGACATTTCTGGCAACTCCTCATAAGCAGCTGTGATCATTCGTGTAGAGCACGCGGTGTTGGATACAAACTTGAAAACGTGTTTTGCGGTCCCTCGATAATAATCAGCGGACACTTATTCATAGCAAGCTACTTTAGAAGTGTTTTTGACAAAACGAGTCCTGTCCTTAACTGCTCTGAGATCAGTAATCATGGCTAGCTGTGCTGTTTAGGCAACTTCAAGAGGCACGAATGGAAACAGCCATGCAAGCCCATGTCCCCCCCCCCACACACACACACAGTAGTCTTAGTATACTCTTGTTAAGTAGGACATGTGTTAAGCTTTTAAAACTTATGACTGATGAGACCCCGGTCGGGACAGACTTTCCGATTTGAGACAGGAGTCGCAAACAGGAAACACTTAGGATTAAAGAGGGGAGAGAAAATAACAAGCTGCGGGTTTGTAACACAAAACAAAGTGCTCGAGGTTTCCTGCCAACTGTGTGGATTTCTGCATAATCAGGGATGCTAATAAATAAAAAGCGCTCATTAGCCATGTTAAAAGAACGACAGGGGGAGTGTGTGTGTGGATAGATAACGAGCTCTCGTCCTCATCAGGAGGACATGAATTCAATCGTGTTTGTGCTGACTGGACATGGTGGGAGAGTCAAACTAAAATATGATAAATATCCTCATTAAAACACAAACACGTTGTGGGGAATCTTCTGTTTTCTATCAGCAAGGCGAGCACACGCGTACAGACACATAAAACAAATAAAAGCAACACACACATTCATGGGCCTGCCCTTTTGTACATACATATGGCACCACAGCAATCTGTAATTGTTCATAATCAACATTTCGTAACCCTGAACACTCAATTTCTAGATGAGTACCATATTCAGCTTTGTCGATTTTCCTATTTTTTTTTTCCTCCCCGAAGCTTGGTGAATTGTTCAGTTGCCAGCGTAAAGTGCAATAGTGCTTGGTTTTAAATGTCCTATTTAATGATCCTGGCTCAAGAACGATTTTCTTCCAATGCATCCCTTCGGACTTTTCTCAGCGCCTTTGAAGATGTGTGCTTTATCCAAATGATCTCACGCTGAAAGTGACCTTGAGCATGACAAATTCTCTCTCGCTTTCTACGAAGCGTTAAAGCACCACGTAACAGTTGAAGAACGTCCACAAAAAAAAAAAAAAAAAAAAGTAACTGTCCGAATTTAATTGTTCTTCTGTCGTGTGGTGCTTAAATGCTCACGCTTTAAAAATGCATAACCTGAGACCACTGGGTTGATAATACAGCATTTTGTTCAGCACACTTCTTCAAGGCCTCGCTGTGGTGCTGGTTCTGGGGATCCGCGATTGAAGCTTGGTGACGTTGAAGTTAGTCTGACTTGTATGGCGTGGACTTCGTAGGCATGACCAGGCTCTCCTCGTACACCTTGAGAATGGCCTCACACACAAACTTGAACTGGCTCTGGGAGGAGGGGAGAAAAAGAAAAAGAAAAAAAAGTACATGTTCAGAATAGCATACACGGGAGACTCCGCTGTGAGCAGCTTAAGACTGTTACGCTTGAGCTGTCATGCATGACGGAAGCATATGAATGTGTCAGTATCGAAGGAAAGAAGGAAGAGAAAATGACAATGGTAACTAATACAGAATATGATAGTATTCGTGTAAGTAGGCACTTTAGCTCTGGAATATTAACTCTTTTCCTTTTCCCTTGTCTAATTAGTGCCCTCCCATGCTTCATGCCTCTGGGCAGGCAGCCTTCATTAAGGCATTGCATAGCATAACAAAATTAGCCCTGCTACTGCTGCTCCATTAACATACTCGACCATATGCTGTTCAGAAGTGACTGAGTGGGCCTCGGTTCTGCTTAGCAAGTCAAACTTATAATAAACAGAAGCTAAATTGACAGAAGATGTGCAAAACTTCTCAAATACGCTTAGTGTCTTTCATGTAGAATTTATTTAACAAAAAAATGTACATTTAAAATTATGAAAGTTCATACCCCTCACAGCTTTGGAGTTTAAAAAACAAAACAATCAGATAATTGAGAGGCGCTCCCATAACCCATGGTGCAAAAGAGAACTCACAGGGGTCTGGATCATCATGGCTCGCTGGTCCCTCATGGTTCTCACGATGTCCAATGGATACACAGGCTGACTGCACTCCATTAGACACATTGCTGTCTCCATGGTGATGAGCACTCCCGTCCGGCCAATCCCAGCACTGGCCAGAGAGATGGGAGGGAGGGGCAGAGGGAGAACGTGTGAGAGAGAGAAAGAGGCAGGAAGGAGGGGCAAAGAGGCACAGTAAAAAAAGAGAAAAAGAGACAGAGACTGAATGAAAGATCCAAACAAAGAGATTAGACACTGCAGTTCACCCACATGGGCTCTGCTTAAGGACTGAAAAAAAACAACTTTAATATTTGCCAAGAAATAATTGTATAGACCATGTGAAAAAAAAAATGTAGCACAGAGTCAGAGCTGCTTTAGATGACCTTCCACATTCTCATCCGTAATTACATATAGAAATAATCGGCATATGAATACTTGCTTCCTTTACCTGCAGTGAACAACCACGGGCTCGTCTTTTCTCGCTCTTTTACTTCGCACCAGCGCAACAAAGTCCAGGAAGTCAGTGGAGTCATCGGGCACACCGTGATCCGGCCAGGCCAGATACTGGATCTGGGTCAGCTCCCTACTTTCTTCTGTCTAAAGCAACGATAATCAATAATTCACACAGTTTAAGAGATAACGTTCATGGGAAAACATACATCATTTTACCAGTAAAATCAAACTTTATGACCTGAATACATTTTTCTTTACCTCCATGTGAGTGAGGGTCATGTCTCGAACCAAGAACGCAGAGTTTCCCTCCTCAGTTTCACAGGAAACCTGGAAGCTACCGTATGTGGCACTACCTGAGGGATTGGGCCAGTACTGATGACATTTCACCTGTAAGTACATAGCAGGATTAGTCAGTACCTCTAGAAAGTGGCTTTAGATGCAATACCTTTCATAAAGAAAAAATATTTTAACTTGGTGCTCACTAGTCAATCAACCTGGATATTAATCGACAACCTACTGGTATTGATATTGACTTTACAATAAGCTGGTGTATTCCATCAAACCAACTGGGACACTGGCCATAAATAACTTTGACTTCTATAATATGGCTAATTAAGAGGGGTTTCAGAGAAGAAGCTCTGAAAGTGCATGCTTATTATTATTTTTTCATGATTATATAGTTTGATGTGGAAGTATATGGGGGCCCATATATCAAGTTGTAAACATCTAAAATTAGACATGGTGATAGAGAGCCTACTTAGCTACCCATAATAAGCTTTGGTGTACACTCCTCAAGCGCAGTAGCATCACCAAAGAAAATTTAGACACACAAAAAAATATATAAAAATGACATGCTATGTTGCAGAAGCATCTGTTAATTTCTGCCATATTTATATCCAACATTTAGATTTCTTCTTGCCCTACAATCGTTTCTAATCAAAATCACACTCTTTTGATATGCAGTGGACTAAACTGAGAGTCCAAAAAGGGATGTCTGATTTACCTCTAGGGGGCGCTATAGTTCACAGACCAGTAAAACCACTCCTACTTTTTAAGCCCATCAGTTTTTATTCGTAATGCTACTTTCTGATGATTACCTGGCAGGTGGCGAGTTTTCTTAGGGTAACAAATTTGTTATTTGTAAAACAGAAGCCTGGCCATTTTTTTATTTCAATGAAACTGTTCTTCTACAATAAACTTTGTATAATATTTAGAAAATTTCAAATATGGCTCTGCTAGACCTTGCTTAAAAAGGTCCTTTTTTATTAATATTTAACATGGTTATATCTCAGCATCAGCTTGATTTACTGACATGAAATTTTGTAAATCTCCATGGAAACAAGCACTGATGATGGTCTAAATGGCTTCTGGTGGGGGCAGAAAGTGCTTGACTTCTGTGTATTGCTTCTTGCAGTTATTTATTTATTTATTTTTTGTTTCTCATGTTAACATTAAGTAATTAGAAGCAATCACCAAGTACGCACAGTACATCACATCACATCTTCCACAAATTAATTCCCAGTAAATAATTACAACGGCATTAGTGAGTGGTGTAAGCATTGCCCTGTAACAGACACAAATGAAACCAATTAAATATACACACACTACCAGTCAAAAGTTTGGACACACCTTCTAACGCCATGGGCTTTCCTGATTTATATGTCTTTCTACATTGTAAAATATCCCAAACATACAATAATCTCCTTTAAACAGATATTGAGATGTGTCTGCTACTTAATGAGTTTTGCAAATGCACTTGACAATACTGTTCTTGCAAGAACTGTTTCAGAACAGCTGACCTACCTTTGTGTCTTAAAATAACAAATGACTACTGTTGTTACTTAATTACTGAATGTGTGTTATTTAATACTTTTGAAAAAAGTCAGTATTGTTCTGGTATGTAGAAAATAAATCCAAACTTGTGTCCCCAACTTTTGGACCGGTACTGTGTATAGAGTGAGCATGAAAATAAAGACACTCACCCGGCCCCTCTCCACCTGAGTGGTGAGCATGACCACCATGGAGGAGCACTGCTCCCAGGTCATTTGCCAGAAGTCAGTGCAAGTATTGGGTAAGGGCCCTTGGCAGGCGATATAGCGATTGATGATACTGGAAGCTGGAATTTCCATCTGGGAAAAAAGTTCCAAATGATAGAGACACTCAATAAACACCAAGTTTAAGCCTCAAGATAACTAAAGAATACCGCAAACAATCCTTACATTGATGTAATTTGCGTTGATATAGTCTTCTGTGCCTGTCAGTATGACGCGTGTAGCATCGTCTGAGGAATTCATGAAAAGAAAAATGTGGTTCATTTTAGCATCACAGCCAGAACAGTTAACTGTCAGGAAGCAATGATACTCACAAGGTGAGATGTCTCTGTAGCGGTTTTTGGAGATGTTCTGAGGTAACTTGGCACATGACATGGTCATTCCCGGCCTTTTACGGTAGAGTTGCTGCAAAGAAAAAAAAATCCTTGATGAAAATCCTTTAATCTGCAAATAAGCAGATGTGGTGGCACAAAAATACTGCAACCCTTATTTATGTCAGAGGAAAGTGGAGCCATTTAACATGTGGAGCATTATATTTAACCAACATTGTTACACCAGTCTCAGGAGAGATCGTCAGATATGATGCTTGAAATGATGCCTGTATTACAACTAATGACCTTTTAAAAAGTGGCAAATCTCAGACCTGAGGCAGTCCATGCATGTAGAGATACAATGCTTTATAACAACAACAACAACAACAACAACAATAATAATGCATTTAATTTACATAGGCACCTTTCTGGTTACCCAATGTCTCCTTCCAGTTCATTTAAGAATAAATTAAAAGTTAAAACAAGATAACATTGACAAGTATAACATTGAGTACTAAGTGATATTAAAACAATATTAAATGAACTAAGAGACAGTGTCTCAATTTAAAAACAAATGGTGATTCAAATGGAGATTTGAGTGCAGCCTTACACCATTTATGATGAGCGCTTCTGAATAAGTGGGTCTTAAGTTGAGATTTGAATTTGGTTGGAGAAACTATGTTACAGATGTTTTCATGGAGAGTTTTCATGGAGAGATTTCTGGAGACAAGAAGCTGTACGGCTAAGCTCTGATAAATAAGGGGGAGCGAGATTACAAAGTTCTTTAAATGTAAGAAAGAGAATTAGAATCTCTATAACGTATTTAATGGGGATTCAGTGAAGTTTTTAAAAGTTTTTTTTGGGGGGGGGGGGGGGGGGGCGCTAATGTAATGGATTAAAGGTATTTGGTTTGATATGGGCAGCAGAGTTCTGGATACGTTGGAGTTCATCTAGGAGTTTTTGTGGCAGACCAGTTAGAAGTGAATTACAGTAATCAATACGGGAGGTGAGAAGTTTACCAATGCGTGTATGAGAATAGCAGCAGTGTGCGGAGTGAGAAGAAATTTCCTGTTTCCTTGAGGTAACATGAGCTGCAGATATTGTTTACATGGGACTCGAAAGACAAAGTGTTATCAAGGATGGCTCTGGATCTGAGAAGAACGAGAAGCAGAGTGAGAAACTGTAGGACTTGGATAAAGGATATTTTGACCCATGAGGAGGAAATAATAAAATAAAATTATATAGATAGTCAAGGTCAGATTTGCATTCTCTATTTGGCTGGAACAAGCTGGCTGAACACAATCAAGCAGGAAGAGATATTCGAGTCTGTTTGATTAAAGACAGGAAGTAATAGGAAGTACTACTTGTTAGAGCCACATCCTGGGAAACGCCTTGCTGCTGTTTCAATGACTGTGTGTTGATATCAACTCGAAATGGTTTAAAGCTTAAAGTGACACTACAAGAAAGTCCGTGAAAGGTTGGTTGACATTATTTATGGATTTGCATAGATCATTACTGAAACATTTAAATAATAAAGTTTAATATTATTTAATTTTATTTCCTGGAAATCCACTACTATTTTCGAATCAATTTGAAAGTTTTACGTATGCCTGGACATTTTATGAGTAATTTAATACTCAAAAGAGAAACAAAATCCACTTTGGAGAGAATTTCTACACACAGCAAGGTCATGAAGCTTGGTAAAATTAGCCCATAATCTGACCTCACACTGCATTGTAGTTCAGTAGCTCACAAACTGTGGCTTCACATTGAAACATGAGCAGAATTTTAAGACTTTACTTGCCAAACTAAAATTCAACTCAAAATTTCTTGCTTGTAAAGATCAAGGCACGTCCAGGTGACTAACAATAACAACAACTACCTTTCATAGCTCAACCATTGAGTATTATTAAGTCATCCATCCAACCTGAATAACATTTACCCTGTGTAGGGTTACAGGGGGAAAGGAGCCTGTACCAATGCAGTTCACACAACTCATCATACACAACAGGCAATCTGAAAACACCAATCAGCCTACACTGCAGGTCTTTGGACTGAGAGAGAACAAACACAGGGAGAACTAGCGAACCCCCAGCCCTGAAGGTGTGAGGTGTCGGGTGTGGCTAACCACTAAGCCACCGTGCTCCAGAATGAATTCATGGCTGTAGAATAGAGAAATCAAACAATGAATTCACCATGGTTATTTAAAATATTAATTGCAGAATAAACACATACTTCACTGTTTCATATATGGTGTTATACACTTTAAGAAAAAAAAAATCAAAACAGTTGAAATATGAAAATATTTCCTGTCTTTACTAGATGACTTTATGGCAACTAATTTGCATAATCTCACACCTCTCTCACATCTCTTACAACTCATGACTCCACTTGCTACAGAAGTTGAGCTGGGTCATGTAAAAAAAAAAAAAAAAGACTTATTGGAATACGACCAGTTTCTTTAATTGTTCAATCAGTTCTGCACCAGTATTTTTCGAGCTCTTGATTCAGTCTGATAAATTCCTGTGCTGGGTTTGGCATTAGCCAACCCCTGATCTGAGAGAGAATTAAAACTATTGAAAAACATTTTAAAATCTGAACATTTACAGCTGTCTTTTCTTTCATAACAGGAAAACCAGAGACCAAAATAGAGCTGAAAGTAAAGTGGTTTCAAAAAGTAAAAAAAAAAAAAAAAAAAAGAATACACAGCACAACCAAATACATCAGTGGTGCTAATGGATCCTTTGCGTAATGCTTTTATTCAGCGTCAGGGCCATTTGTGACTTAAAAACGTACGTCAAACTGAGCGAGCAGAGCTCCGCTGTTCATGCCTTCTTTTAGCTGCTGCATG
The DNA here is from genome assembly GCA_011419295.1 of Clarias macrocephalus. Classification (NCBI taxonomy): domain Eukaryota; kingdom Metazoa; phylum Chordata; class Actinopteri; order Siluriformes; family Clariidae; genus Clarias; species Clarias macrocephalus. Next base: position 17,811 of record JAAGKR010002883.1, read on the forward strand.
GAGTCTCTCCAGGCATTCTGATCCATCTCTGATGGGTCCGAAGGTGATTTGGCCGGGATGTACTGGAAATCAGGCTCCATCTCCAGCTTATCCTCCACCACATCATAGATTGCTGAAAGGAGGGAAAAACAAAACAGTATTCATCTTGGGGAAAAATCTACAAATTTAAATAGACACAGTACTGTGCAAAAGTCTTGAGCCACCCCTAATTACTTCATAATTTGCTTGCAAAAAGTCACAAGTTCTTGTATTTTTAAAGTAGTCTTGGAGTATTTCTCCAGGCTTCCAAAAGAACATTTTTGGCAAGTTTTTGGCTCTCTTTCCCTCTCAGTCCCTGTACCTGACCGGCTACAGAGAAATGTTAAGCCACATAGTGACACATTAATTATTTAAGTAGAAAACAAATCTCACTTAAGGCATGAACCAGTGAGAAACAGGAGCAGATGATCAGGCCGGTGTTTAGTATACTGCTGATGCTGAATGCTGAGTGGTTGGAACAGACGAGAGTGGAGATGAGATTGCTGTTAAGGTTTTTACATAAACAACCAATGTTTAAGTTGTATATCCAGGCACTTTGCAGCCAGTCTCAGTAGAACATCTGTTCACATTCATTTCTTTTTCATTAATATTTTACTTAATATGAAAAAATGAGGGGTGTCTGAAGTACAGTAGTAGCACAGTACTATATAAATTGAAATTGATACCAAGACTGGTTCAAACTAATTTAATTTAAAACATTTCTCACACTTGTACTTTAAAAAAAAAATAATTTTTTTAATAGTTTTTCTTTGTTTTTAAACAAATAATTAAATAAGGACTTTCTCCACAACCATTATGGAACAGTTGGATAATTATGACCTGAAGAGCAAAGTTGTCTGCTTCTGGATGAACAAATACATGTAAATAAATATATACATATGTTATGAAATAAATTATTTTGTGTAATTAAAGAAAACAATATAATTCTCATACCCCAGCTTGTTGTTTGTTCTCTAGTGGGGCTGGCTCACCAGTAGCTGATTTACTTAGGCACTGAAGTGATGCATTGAGAGGAGGAGTAAAATAAACAAAGTTTTAAAGCCTTTATCTGAGGCGTATTTCTGAGGAAGATTTGACAGAGACTTTTGGGAGCTCTGAGACGTGTGTTAACTTGGACCGTTAAAAAGATCCAGCGTTCTACAGAGCTTTTATAAATGCAGTGTATAAAACTGGGTGCATGCACAGTTACACAGCCTTTTGAGTCATACCCTGCTGTGACTATTCTGACTCTCTGCTTATTAGAGAAACAGTTCACTTTCCTGATTAAGCCAGACTGCTGAAGCAAGCTTTATCACTCTTGCTAATTGCAAGTTTTAAAAAAGCCAGACAAGTGAGTTAGCCACTCCGTGACTAATCCTATTCTTGTTCCTCATCTACAGTGAAGTAACTAAACTGGTACTTTCAGGAACTAAAAATGCTAATGGATAAATAATACTGACCCTGGATTTCCTGGTAGAAATATTGCAAAATATCCTTAAAATAAAATATAAATGTTAAGCCTTTATCTAGTGCTGTGTGTGTATGTGTGCTATATTAGTACTGGTTAGGGTCGTAGCTTAGCTCTGAAAACTGCGTCAAATTTTCTTGCCATGAATTTTATAACATGTTGGAAACATTTTCTTTGTGATTCTGGTCCATGTTAACATGACATGCTGCAGATATTTCAGGTTGTGCGATCATGCTGTGAATCTCCCTTCTCCCACTCCCCATAGACGCCACATAATTGGCTGACTAGATAATTATATGAATGTGTAGGTGCACGTGTATTGTGTAAGTGATTCATAGTTGTATACACTTGCAGATATTTACACAAAAAATCATGAACAAAGAAAAGTGACAGTAATAAAACAAACATATAAATGAATAAATAAATAAATTCTGATCACAGTGCTCACCGTTGGGCCTGACCAGCAGGATGAGTTCCCCTGAGTGGCTTTCACAGCTGGCCTTGATGAACATGACCACCTGGTCATGAGTGTGCTCAGAAATATCCCGGCCGTTTATCAGAACGACCTGATCACCCTCATTCAGTCGGGGCACACACAGATCAGCCTGCACAGGGGAAGACAACCGATGAGTAATAATACAGGGACTTTATGTGCTTTGTTTGACATTAAGGGCAAAAATGCATCACTCAATGCTTTCACAGTTTCCCAATTATAATAGCTTGATTTAGCAGAATGGTAAGTTCTTCTGATAAGTATGATTAATACTTACTGATGTTCCGGGAGCGACCCGAGATACAATAACTGGCATCTTCTGATCAGATCCTCCCTAAACACATTAAGTGATAGGTGTGGGGGATATTAATTACACACAAATTGTTGTTGCTTTTTCCCCCAGAAAAACCACAATCTTACCGTAACATTAAATCCAAATCTGCCATTTTCATCAGGCCTCATCTTGATCAGAACAAGATTATCATGAGGAACAACTCCATTGAGCTGATGGAAAGAAATGCAAATTAAAATACTGGCACATGAAGAAATTATTTAAAGACACTATATACAGTACTAGTACTATAATGGTGACCAAAAGTATGAGGACGAATTAAATTCATGAAATGTTTTTATTGACATTCTAATTTTTTTAATATAACAAATCAAGATAAGAAGAATAATGAATGATAAATTGCTATACAACAATCAATATTTAGAATGAAGCCTGCTGGATCTGGCATAAAGATGATTACAGTATGTACAGAAATTTGCAAAAGTTCACTTATGAATTCCCCAGTTTTAGCGTTTTTGTGCAGAGGGGGACACCCCAGCTTTAGAAAGTAAAAGTTCTGCCACATATTTGTTCTATCCACTAATTAAACCAGCTGATTGTAATTAGCACAAATTTTTCGGCCAGGTAGGCGAGAACTAGTGAGTGACATCACTTGTTTTTTGCGCACAGGGACAATACATGGCACATGTTATCTTAATACTTTTGGTCACCTCTGTAAAGTAAAATATATAGCACATATATTTCCCTGGTCAAGCAACAAAAACTGTAAATACTGTAAAGTTCTGTAGGTTAATTATGCCCTGCTTTACTTGCATTAGCTACTCTTTGGACTGCATAATGAGAGTTTCCATAAACCACCAAATATATTTTCCAAACATAAAAAAAAAAAAAAACTGACATATTAACATCCCTTAAAGATTATAAAGGATGTGTTAGAGTACAGACCATGACAGTTTGCTAGGAGTACCCCAGGATCAGGGTTGGGAAATTAAGTGAAAGACGTTTGTGACATACCGTTGTCTTGTCTGTTGCCATTGGGATATCATAAGTCTCATTGACGTGGTTATCAAGATGCTGCTGAGAGTTGGAGAGGATGAGCTGACTCAGGTTCTTTCTGGACTGCTTGGGTGGCAGTGCTGGGGGTGGCCCATCTACACCTTCTGGAGACCTAATAAATGAATAAGTAAACAAGTCAATAAATAAATAGGACATACAAATTAACTCAATACAGTGCTTTGCAATTACAGTATGTAAGTCACTAAAGGATGTAAACGCTCCTTTTTATGAATTTTCTTCTTCTCAAGTCTTAAAGCCTGTCTATCGCCCTTCACTCCATTCAGTATATGCGAGTACGTTCAAGTCACAACGTAATGGCCCACTGAATTACACAAATAGTTACAGCTCACTTAGGATTTAGTGTGTTTATGTTGAGGAGTTGCTTCCATAAAGCCCAATGTCATAGGATGGGGGATGGAGGGATGAGAGTGGGTGAAAGGAGCACAACCAATGTTGGCATGTGCCTCAGTGCCAGCTGGCATCCGGAGTGAAGGCTACTGCCATCGATTGTGCTGTTGGGAATGCCTCTCAACCCCAGTTGCTCTGGGAGACCATCCTTTCACCTTACTAATGTATTGCATGTCACTTTAGAGAAGGAAGGAGAATATGACAGGCATATTGAGCTTCTGAAAAGATTATGAGCCGTTTGCAGTGACTGTGTTTGAAGCCAGCAGTGTGTATGTGTAGTAACCAAACCATAAACACACACACCAATAAAGGATGCTAGACGTACATTCTGAGCATTCAGATCATGATTGAAGGCTTTACAAATGCAGTGTTCTATGGGATATTTTATACTAATCATCTCTGTTTTCTGATTTAGCCCGCAGAAGAATTCTGGGAGTTTTTTTTTCTTTTCTTAATTTATATAATTAAGCATATGGTTTGCAATTGCTAACAAACAAAAAAATATACAAATTATTTAATTAAAGTGTAATAAATTAATGTAATAACAGGCAGTGGCTGTAAAGCATTGGTGTATTTATTACCCATATTTCTCAAAGTGCTGTGTATTGATTTTTGATATTGATATAAAGGACTATATTTTAGGCGCATGCCAATGGTGGTATGAAGGTCGCTGTGGCTATTACTGATTAGTTATCCTAGCTGTAAGCCTGGTTAATGAAACAGGATGTTGTCTAATCGAAAAGTCAATAGCTATAATGTATAGTAAAGTGCTATTAATACATGATTTTGTGGTGAATGCAGCAATAAAAAAGGCTGTAATAGATATAAAATAATTATAAGAACGCTGATTAGTGCTGTACAATTAATTGCGTAAACATCTAAATTACAGTACGCAGGTGGGCACATATTTAATTAAAAAAGGCTGCATATAAATACACACAGTCAGGAATTAAATGTAGAATAATAATTATAAATAATAATTAATTAACAATATAGGCAACCATCCTCTTAATGAGACATTTTCTACCATTACTTATGTTTGATTACAAAATGTCAACAAAATTATCACAATGTGCTTTAAAAAAAAATAAAAATAATAATAATAATTACAAAATTGTGCAGTCCTAATACTTAAAAATATAATAAAGGTGTACAGTTTCATTGTTATTCCTAAAATTTGATATGTGCTGTAATATTGGAATATTTTTACTCTGAAAAGGGATTCCTGGATGCAAAAGGTTGAGAACTCCCAACACCCTACTTCATATTGCGAGCACTCACACACACATGTACACACAGCACTAGATAAAGGTTTAAAATTTATTGGCATGAAGATCATTCTGCGTCAATGGGGATGACGGATACTTCATAATATTTGCTTTGAATGAATTCAAAGAACAATTCTGCCTGTGATGCAAATCTTTACACACACAAACTGCAAGGGAATGTCCAGTATGTAGATGTGCAGGACTGAGAGACCAGGCAGGACTGCTGGCTGCCGCTGTGATGTGTACCCACTGTGAGAGCAGGTGGTCATGTCATCCTTTGGAGTCGCAAGTGAGAGAAGAGTGGACGATCGGGCAGCAGTGGTTCTGCTTACCGCTTCACTTAAACCAGCCTTCCTGCATGTGTCTGTACTGCTCTTCTTCAGAAATGTTCAGAACGAGCTCCAGCTAAAACTCAACAACTCTAAGCTGTGCACGGGTTTTCTGTAGCGTCATACTAAACAAATCAGTGTAAATGAGCTAATCTCCATAAAGTACCCTAAAGCGTTCAGATAGAGGCATGCCTTGAAGCACTCTGATGGCTTTGAAATAGCCAGAAATAAACAGAACTGCACAGACACGGCAGCCAGTCGAGTCTTGGGCCAGAGCTTAAAAATGACAGACACAAAGGAGAGAAGTGAGTATGGGTGAAGGGGGATTTACTCCACTATTGTGCTTGATCAGTGAGAAAAAACAACCACATGGCAGGAAAATATCTGAATAGGTCATTAGGTTTGAGCCGTGCCACTCGACAAAGCACAAAAGCAGCATGGTCTGTTTTCCACAAACACGAAGCAATACACCGGCACTCGGGGTGAAAACAGTAAACAGTTTTTTACAGCTCATCTCACTGCATTCGTCTTCCATTTGAGACCGTTTAGAGCGCATGAACCGTAATTGCAAGCTGTACATGCAACAAAACAGAGGCTCTTTGCAATAGTAAAAACAGACGCAGAGATGAAGCAGAGTAGAATTAAGCCTCTCTTCTGACCGCAGGCTAAGGGCTGTGTTGGCTTTAGGAAACTTTTGCTTTCCACGTTCAAAGGCAAAATTGCTAACCTTTCAAACAGAAAGCTGCCATTTGAGCCAGACGCGTGTGACCTTTGGGATTTCCACGTCTTGAAATGAAGTCTTCATGTGAAATAACCAGAAAATCATCAGGGGAAAAAAAAATTATGTAAACACTATAGCCCTGTCATTTCGGACTTCCATTTGTAAACATTTTAACGCTGTTCCTAGAAAGGCTGTCGCGTCTCGCCTTTAAACTATATACTGTAGTCTGTAGAATTTTTTTTTTTTTATTACCCTCACTGCTGTATGTTAAGCATTAACAGGCTTAGCAGTTGCAATTTTATTTATTTATTTTTCAAGCTTGGCCACTTAGGGGTTCTGGGTAACGGCCAGTTACTTTCATGTGCTCCGATAAGGAGATTGTGGGACAAAGAAACTCTGGTTTCCTCCCACAGTCCAAAGATAGCCAACCTGACATTTCCAAATTGGCTGTGTGTACAGTTGTGGCCAAAAGTTTTGAGAATTACATAAATATTGGAAACTGGAAAAGTTGCTGCTTAAGTTTTTATAATAGCAATTTGCATATATTCCAAAATGTTATGAAGAGTGATCAGATTAATTGCATAGTCCTTCTTTGCCATGAAAATTAACTTAATCCCGAAAAAAACTTTCCACTGCATTTCATTGCTGTCATTAAAGGACCTGCTGAGATCATTTCAGTAATCGTCTTGTTAACTCAGGTGAGAATTTTGTCGAGCACAAGGCTGGAGATCATCATGTCAGACTGATTGGGTTAGAATGGCAGACTTGACATGTTAAAAGGTGGCTGATGCTTGAAATCATTGTTCTTTCATTGTTAACCATGGTGACCTGCAAAGAAACGCGTGCAGTCATCATTGCGTTGCATAAAAATGGCTTCACAGGCAAAGATATTGTGGCTACTAAGATTGCACCTAAATCAACAATTTATAGGATCATCAAGAACTTCAAGAAAAGAGGTTCAATTCTTATTAAGAAGGCTTCAGGGCGTCCAAGAAAGTCCACCAAGCGCCAGGATCGTCTCCTAAAGAGGATTCAACTGCGGGATCGGAGTGCCACCAGTGCAGAGCTGCTCAGGAATGGCAGCAGGCAGGTGTGAGCGCATCTGCACGCACAGTGAGGGGAAGACTTTTGGAAGATGGCCTGGTGTCAAGAAAGGCAGGAAAGAGGCCACTTCTCTCCAAAAAAAAAAAAACATCAGGGACAGAGTGATCTTCTGCAAAAAGTATGGCGAATGGACTGCTGAGGACTGGGGCAAAGTCATATTCTCGGATGAAGCCTCTTTCCGATTGTTTGGGGCATCTGGAAAAAGGCGTGTCCGGAGAAGAAAATTTGAGCGCTACCATCAGTCCTGTGTCATGCCAACAATAAAGCGTCCTGAGACCCATTCATGTGTGGGGTTCCTTCTCATCCAAGGGAGTGGGCTCACTCACAATTTTGCCCAAAAACACAGCCATGAATAAAGAATGGCACCAAAACACCCTCCAACAGTAACTTCTTCCAACAATCCAACAACAGTTTGGTGAAGAACAATGCATTTTCCAGCACGATGGAGCACCGTGCCATAAGGCAAAAGTGATAACTAAGTGGCTCGGGGACCAAAACATTGAAATTTTGGGTCCATGGCCTGGTACCCCCCCAGATCTTAATCCCATTAAGAACTTGTGGTTAATCCTCAAGAGGCGGGTGGACAAACAAAAACCCACTAATTCTGACAAACTCCAAGAAGTGATTATGAAAGAATGGGTTGCTATCAGTCAGGATTTGGCCCAGAAGTTGATTGACAGCAGCCCAGTCGAATTGCAGAGATCCTGAAAAAGAAGGGCAAACACTGCAAATACTGACACTTTGCATAAATGTCATGTAATTGTCTATAAAAGCCTTTAAAACATATGAAGTGGTTGTAATTATATTTCAGTTTTGTTCATCACAAACAACTGAAACAAAATATCTAAAAGCAGTTTAGCAGCAAACTTTGTGAAAACTAATATTTGTGTCATTCTCAAAACGTTTGGCCACGACTGTACTTGTGCCCATCGATGGATTGGTACATCATCCAGGGTGTACCCTGCCTTGTGCTTTAAGAGGGCCTGAGATAGGCTCCCGGCCCCCTGCAACACTTTACACATAAGGTGTCTAGACAACGGATGAATGTTTAAAAGCAGCACAGTGGTTTGGTGGTCAACACCATCACCTCGCACCTCCAGGGTCGGGGGTCGATTCCTGCCTCGGATGTGTGTGCATGGACTTTGCCTGTGCTTGGTGGGTTTCCTCCGGGTACTCTGATTTCCTCCCACATTCCAAACACATCCAGATTAGGATAACTGGCATTCCCAAACTGCCTGTAGTGTGTGTGAATGAGTACCAGTGTGTGTGCCCTGCGATGGATAGCCACCCTGTCCAAAATATCACAGTGAGGTACATAGAGAAGTAATATCTGTGTGAGGGGACTTACAAAAAAGGTCTCATGGACATCTCTAGTTTAGAGGAAATATGAACTGAAGTCATGTAGAGTAACTGAGGGTGTTTTTCCAGTGTTTCCAGGGGCAAAAATTTAGCTCTTAAAAAAAAATGAAAAATAAATAAATAAATAAAATAAGAAATCTGGTCTAACCCTGTCTTACTTTAGTAAATAAAATAGAGAGACATATACTTATCTATTATATATAACCTTGAATTTGAGTGTAATTCGTCCCGAAAGCGTGATGGTATATCAAAACACTCGTATATCACAGCGAATCTCCCCATAAGAAATAATGGAAACTTAGATGATTCATACAACCTAAAAATATTCATATAAAAATAATTAAAACAAAATAATAAATAAATAAATAAAACAACTATACGAGTGGCTCACATGCACCAAGACTGAGCATGGGACATGATTATCCTCAAAGAGAAGAGCCATTGGCTCAGTTGTGATCATGTGATGCTTGGCAGACAAAGAGCTCGCTCTAAAATTTATTTTAAAAATATGCTTGTCTTGAAAAACTCTTGCAAGTTACTCGCAATCCAAGGGCTCCACATCCGTAATGTAGTCTAGACTGACTGATCAACAGCACTATACCGTGATGTGCCAACAGCCAGCTAACCCAAACTTATGTGTTTTGCAGATGAAGCTGTGGTACTGTGCTCCTGAATGGCGAGTGCACTCACGGTGTGGAGTCGAGGCTGATGCTGTTGGCTTGCGTGGATGAGGCTGATTTGTGGTTGGTGAAAGCAGGCAGGCTTGGTGAAGCGTGAATCACATGGTCCACTAAATGTCCCATGGAACATGGCCGCTGTCGGGGCCCCTCTTGTACAAACAGAGAATTCCTACTGTGGGGATAGAAAACATCATGCTTTTTATCCTTCCTTGATTCACTCTAGTCACAATGGTTTATATCCAAACAAGCATTAGGACCAAGAAAATCTAAGTAATCCAATAACTGTGGTGGAAAAATAAAAACATGTAGTTTCTGTCTTGGTTTCATGTTTAATAAATTTGATCTCTCCACAAATAAAAACGTTATACACTTTGTCACAATTGTGAAAGTAACAGAATGCTCAGTATTCTCATGCTTAGATATACTCACTGGTTAGGGGTACCAGGAGGTGAACGGGTGGGTAGGCTCCGGGTCTCCAGCCTCTCCTCAGACACAGAGTTCCTACTCACTGCTTCCCAGTCGGTCACACCCATCAACTTCCTAGCCAGAGGCTTGCTGGGAGATCTGGGTGAACAGGAAACATGTCATTATGCTGGGAAAACAATAATTGTGCCATATAGACGTAATGGTCAGTTTGAAGGACAGCGCGTGCGTCAAATGGTAAATATAGAGAGTAAAAACAATAGTTTTGTAGTGGAGCTGGTTATTTAAAAAAATAAATAAATAAATAAATTAGGCTTAACCTTGATAGGAGAGGTGGATTTTCATTTGCTGACAAAGTTCAAGTAAAATGTGTCTAAACATGTCTTTATTCTATTTAGTTTTAGTGTGAAAAGCATAGTGACACCAGTAAGACATGCATTTCTTTTTCTTAAAGTTAATATGTTTAAAACACTGCAATTTTATCATTTAAAAGTTTAACTACCGCAACGCAGCTGTCACATTATAACCGTAATTTCTACAGAAGGCTAATTCTACGATGTGAGTTTCATTCCAGGAGTTTAAGGAAACAAAGTTCAGATAGAAAAGTAAACTTCCAGTAGGTTTAAAAATGACCTATTTTACAGTAGATGCATAGTAGTTGGTTTTAGACTATACCGTTTTAAATGCTCAACAATATTCACTGTTCTGAAAAGAACATCAGTGTGGGTAGCTAAGGTCAAACGAACGTGTACATGGATTTCATTGCCTTCATTCTCTCTCTCTCTCTCTCTCATATATACTGTATATGCACACACACAAAGCGAGCACTTAATTAGGAATAACCTCCACATGCAATTATCTAGTTAGCCAATTATATTAACCACGAAAATACAGGAATGCAGCTTTATTATTATTTTTTATTTCACAAATTTAAGGAGTTCAGTGTTCTTCAGTGGCCTTCTCAGTCACTGGATCTGAATCCATTAGAACACTTTTGGGATGGAAATGTGCAGGAACTACATAATGCGAATCTGAATATGGATCAGAATCTGAATATAATGTTTCCAACATATCTTGTGGAATCCATGCCACAAAGAACTGAGGCTTTTTAGAGAGAAAATGGAGACCCTTTCCAGCATTAGCACAATGTTAATAAAGTGCTCTGTGATATGCTTGAAATATACAAATTATGCTTGTCCTAAAAAAAAATACCTGGCAAACACCCTGTCCTTGACTCCCTTTTCCTTGCCGTACTGCACAGATTGCGCTTCTGTCCTTCCGCTGTAAAGCAAAATAATCATTCAATATTGTTTTCAGCATGTTGTCCATTACTGTCACACAGCAGAAAAGCATTTTTCTGTACTTTGAAAGGCCACTGAGATTTCACAAATTTAAAGTGTTTACACTGTAGTGATAGCCACCATTTAAATCCTGATGGATCTGAAAAGCACAGCAAAGTGAATGACATTTTTAAAAGGATGCTTTATTCAAAGCGTTCCCCTGAACCAAATAAAAATGTGCTTAAAAGCATCATCAATATTTTAGGTGTTTATCCTAAGAACCAAAACTAGAGGGGCTACAACAGTGGGGGGTCAAGCTTTCTGAAAGCATAGAGTACAAACATGAAAATATAATTTTTCTTCCTGGTATTACATGCAGTGAAGGCAAAGAACATGGCAAATAATCCAGCCATGATGATTTGGGTTCCTCTTACGAGTAGCGGAACTTTGATCCCAAGCTGAAGTAATGTGAGAAGAAATTCTTCTGAGGAGGTACGGGCTGGTCCAGCCGAAAGAAGGTGTGATGCTCCACGCACGACTTCCAGAGGTTCTTGCAAGATCTGTAGCTTACCATGTTGAAGCCCAGTAACGTCTCTCGCGTCTCGTTCTGAAAGTAGGACACAAACAGTGGATGAGGAGTTAAAGGAGGTGAGGGAGGGAAAAAATGCAGAAAAACGGTCAAGGTTCACATAAAGTGGAGGTGTAATGAAAACTCAGCATCTATATAGCCCTATAGCAATTCAAATATTCATGTCCCATATTCATCTGTATTCAGATTAAATGTTGATGTGGTAAGCCTATTTCCTTCCCCAGAGATATTAAACACAACATAAAAAAAAAATCACTCATGCAGCTGTTATTTTTCTTTACATCTCAACAATATATTTTAACCAATTTACCTGATTCGATTGTTCGTGTTCAAACCTGGACTTTTGGTTGAGCTCAATGACAGACACAGTTATGAAAGTAAAAACTCCTTATATTGCTCTATATGATCCCCTGCTACACTTATGCACTTATTCCAGTATTTCACTGGAAATACTAGTGCTAGTCCATCAATAATAAAGTTCTCTCAGTATGCCTCTTCATGTCTAAAACTCTGGCCTCCCAGGAACTCCTTTAATGGCCTAAACATGTATAAATGTCTCTGAGTTTTACAATCTTCTGTAAAACCGTTGCACAATTCAAATGTTTTACTGTAATCATGTTAAATAATGAGGAAATTCTTTCTGCTACACATGCATAAATGTAAAAACCTCCTTCAATGTATTATGGCATTTAGCTAGATACATATTTTAAGACAATATAGTCTTCCATAGGGTGACTCTGTATAGTAAATTTTTTTTTTACAGTATATTGCTTCTGCTTTTTTTTTTAAAGCTTTATAAACCAACACAGATATTTTCACTGTGGGAGCTGGTGACTGTGGCAATATTTGTATGTAATAAAAATAACAATGTAATAATATATATTAATATATAAATAATAAACAAAAAATATAAATAAAGAAATTTAAAAAGTAGGGGCATCTTCTAGTATAAGATGTACTGTATGTAAATGTATTAAAGACCAAGAATCAGACCTAAAGAATAATTTGTTCTCTATATAAAAAAAGGACACTGTTTGCCGTTTTCCTCCAACATGACAGCAAACATTTTCATGCGATTCAAAACATCCTATTTCCATCGGTTCTGTGGTGAAACCATGAGCCAGCCTATGTGTGTCACTTTTTGCAGCAGCCTTGTTCCTCTGTCAGCACGGTCCTTCATTTAGAGCACGGACTCTGCTCTTGCAAGACCTATTAAATTTGGAGCTCTGGTCTTTGCGGCTCCATTGGGCACTGGGGATTGCTGTAGGGGTGAAAAAAAATACATTTCTGTGCAGTTTAAGGGTCTGTAAATCACAGTGCTGTGACCCATGTCCAAACACACACGTAGACAGAGGCTCAAGGATGGAGGTGATTGGGGGTTGGGGAGGGAAAAAAAAATGGACCTCCTGAGCCACACCAAGCCATCTGGCTATGAATTATGGATCATGACACTATTGAGTCCTGCTTTTAAGACAAGTGCAGAAGGAAAAGGAAGGACAGGAAATGAAAGGGTGTGTGCATTATTCACACTCCTTGGGTACTTTCATAGTCCACCATTGGGTGCGTGTCGTTTTGAGGGTCAAAGTGCTGGCACGTGGGGCTCTGGCGAAGTGCACATATAAAGTGCATTATCTGTTCTCCATAATTAATAGGCTATAAACAAGCACTCGATTGTCTCTCTCACTTTATAACACTGTTGACGGCTGGAAAGCAATTGTGTCTCACGCAAATGGTGCTGTGGGGTCGATTAGCTGTATGATGCGATGCTGATGGTTCAAGAAAGCACTTCATTAAAGATTATTACTGCTGATAAGTGTGATTGCTAGGCTGTTAGAGTGAAAGACAACGCTCTGACGAATGGTCACATTCCCACTGACATGATGACGCTTTCCAGTCACGGTACAAGGACAAATTAAACGTAAAGACAACTGATTCTCTTACTTTATATACAAGACCTGGCAAGAGTAGGAAATGCTTATTTTAGGAGTAATATAATCAGAATAGTGCTTGGATACTGTACAAGATTGCTGTCCATATTGTAAACATAATCATAAATATCCAAAAAATCTTGTTCAATGTTTAGTTTTTAGCTTGAGAAACCAGTAAGGCTTCTAAACTTACCACTTCTTTTCTCAGCTGGATGAAAAACTGTTTGCATTTAAATGAGATTTTCACAATTTTCAGCCTGAAAATAAAAAATAAAAAAAATCAAGAGGAAAAACAATTAAAACACACACAGAAAAACTGTTACAATACCAGAATAGCATCAGCAGTAAATCACATGATCCAAGTTGCTCAAAATTTCCTGATGCCTCCTGACCCATTTAGCTCCCCCTCCCCTTCTGAAAGCGCTCCTATTAAAGCCTGACTCATAGTGAGGCTAAATATACGCTGCATTATGAGGACATGCACACGCATACAGTGGGGCAAACACACAATTGAAACCAACGGGTGCCCACACATGCATTACGAACTTCTGCTGACACACACACACACACACACACACACACACACACACACACACACACACACACACACACACACACACACACACACACACACACACACACACAC